>MQRK01223721.1:0-10001 GCA_001938485.1 Girardia tigrina | reverse complement strand
ATCCGAAATATAACTGAATACATTTTTCAATTTGTTTTGTGTTTTCCACTATTTCTACGAAATATTAAAGTGGTTTTAAAACTCTAGTTACTTTATGATAACCCTGTATTTATAAATTAAAATACATATAACTATTTATATCAATATCATGTTATATCAAAGGATCCCGATGTCTCGGATCCTGACCAGAAAAGAACAACGAGGTACTAGTGAATTTGAAGTTATCCGAAACCGCAATCAATAATCTCAGGAGAAGATGTGTAATCTCCAACATCAAACACTGCGCATCAACTTGGGCGAAGCACAACACTCTCTGCTACAATCCCTGTTCCAAGGATACGCCTACTAACTCAATCCTGGAACGAATTCAATCATTGGACGTTTAAAAGACGCTGTAGTCTAAAACGGCCCTTTCTCTGTGGTCCTCTATGACCCTAATTTTCTACTTGTTTTATGATAATAAAATTTTGTCAAAACTCTTGAGATTGTTTAAATCAATCATTGTAATTAATTTTAGGCGCGCATTATTTGATTGTGTCAGAAAAATAAACGTTTTTCTATTTTTTTGGATTTTTAATATGGAAAATTCTTATATGGTGACCACGCCAGGACTTCCTTAACTTGGAATGAAGTGGTTTAGTTCCATAGATCTGGGTAATGCATATTACCAATTGAGTTAGAAAAATCTTCAAAGATGAAAACGGCTTTTTCTACAAGGACCGGACAATTTTGTTTTACAAGAATTCCATTCGGCAGAGCAGCAGCACCGGCTACTTTCCAAAAATTAATGAATGAAATATTGAAGGATATGCTATGGAAAGAGGCAGTGGTATATCTCGATAACGTGTTGATTTTTTCAGAAACAGAAGACGAGCATTTAAAAAGATTGAGCCAGTTATTTTCGAGAATTCAATCAACAGGCCTATGAATTAACCCAGAAAAATGTAAATTTTTCCAGAAGGAGATGCGTTTTCTTGAATATATTGGGAATAGAGAAGGAATCAAAACGGATCTGGAGAAAATCCAGACAATAGTAGATTTTGAACAACCAAAATGTGTAAAAAAAGTTTTTAGGACTTTGTAATTATTATAGGAAGTTCATTGTAGAATATTCAAAACTAGCAAAACCATTGGAAGCAATGTGTGGAAGTTCTAAAGATAGACTTTATTTGAACGTATCTCATTCAGAGGCTTTTAAAAAGTTAAAAACAGTCATGAAAACTGCACTGTATTATGCTATTCAAATTTTAAAAAGCAGTTTATTTTAGATACAGATGCATCTTTCGATACAATTGGCGTGGTTCTTTCTCAGTTAGATGATAAAGGTGAAGAGCGAGTCATTGCATATGGATCAAGGTTGATGTCGAAACATGAAATAGGTTATTGTATAACAAGGAAATAATTGTTACCAATATTTCATTTTACTCAACATTTTAAACATTATCTTTACGGTGCACATTTTAAACTGAGAACGGATCACAAGGCTATTGTTTTTATGATGACAACAAAAAAACCAATTACTCCGCAATTTCAAAACTGGGTGAATTATATAAGCAGTTTAATATGAAATTAGAATATAGAAAAGGAGAAATACATCGAAATACAGATGCGTTGTCTCGGAATGAATATATAGTATGTTTACAGTGTATGATTCAACACGAGCAGCTAAAATTATCAAAACAGAAAGTGAGAATGTTAGCAATAAATGAAGAGAGATCTCACATACTATGACAACAGAAGAGCACGGAAATTATGGAAATTATTGGACAAATAAAGAACAATACTTTTTCAAACATTCAAATTATCCAAAGGATGTGTCAGAACCCTAAATGACAAGATTTTGATTAATCTTTTTCCATAGATACGTATGTCATGCTGGATTTATGAAAACGTATTCATTTATGTGAAATGAATATGATATGGAAGATTTCATGGAACAAGTTAAAATAGAAACAGAAAGCTGCATTGCTTGTCAGACAGCGAAAACTTACACAGGAATAACTAAAGAAGAAACAAAAACTCTTACATCGAAAAGACCGTTTGATGACATTTATATTGATTTTTGCGGACCGATGCCGATAATAAAAGGAAAGAAATATATCTTAGGAATCATAGATAGATTTAGTAGATATGTTATTTTAACGGCTGTCATTAATCAAGATGAGACTACAACGATACAGACAATATTACTGTGAGGAATATTTTAAATTGGTATGTTGAAATTAGTATGTTGAATTTTGTATGTTGAGTTTAGTATTTTGAAATGTGTTTCTCCCAGCTAGAGGGAAAATTGATATTTTGGATGTTCACGATAAATAATTATTCGAGTATAATTTGCATTTTAAAGTACAACATAAGATATTTAAAAAACTTTAAAAATATTAAATCGTTTCAAATTTTCATAAATTAAAAATTTACATAAAGTAAATAGCTTTTAACTAAGTTTTAAATTAAATAAATGTTCTTTCTTTACATAAAATCCTTTTTTAAATAAAATTAATATTTAGATAAAATTATTAATAAAATTACAAAATTTGAACTTTAAAAATAAAATCTGAAAATAATGAAAAATTTGTTCGAATAGTTGTTTATTAAAAAACATTAACTAAAATTTATCAATTTAGAACGATTTCGAATTACGAAAGCTTGGCTGAGAATTGTCCAAAAGACAATTCTAATTGTATTGAAAATAAAAGTTCGAAAATCAAATGGATATTAAACGACAATGGATATTTAGGTTCAGTGCTCCGGCTTGCATTCATGTACACCGAGGAAAGGTTTTCGAGTCGCGTTCGTTTCTTGAATTTACAAAATCCATGTTAATTGACGTACAATATTCAAGTCCTTATTATCACAATACAAATGGGATGATAGAGCGCCAATTCCGCACCATCTGGGATTTTTTGAATGCATCCTTAAAGGATGAAGGAAGAAATAATTGGGTAGATATTTTACCAGAGATTGAATTTAGCATAAACGCTTCAAGACAAAGTTCACCTGAGTTTAGTCCGGTCGAAGTTATTATCGGTAAGCATATAACATTAGATGGATCACGTCACTATGAATTGAATAACAGGAAAATTATTAAACAAGTTAAAATGCTTGAGTCAAACGCATCACCAGTGGAAGCACAGAAACGTGAATTTAAGGAAGGAGATTTAGTGTTCGTTAAAGTTGAAAATCGTCAGAAAGGATCTGATAGATATGAAGGACCATTACAAATTAGTCGCAGAATACATGATAGAAGCTTCGAACTGAAAAATAAAACCAGACGAGTAATCTATAGAAATATAGAATGGCTAAAGCCTTTTAAAGCAGGGGGTGTGAGAATAATCAATAACTATATATTTATAAATTAAAATACATATAATTATTTATATCAATATCATATTATATCAAAGGATCCTGAATATATAAAAACTCCTGAGATTGTTTAAATCAATCAGTGTAATGAATTTTAAACGCGCATTATTTGATTGTGTCATAAAAATAAACGTTTATTTATTTTTTGGATTTTTAATATGGAAAATTCTTATAACTACTTTTTTTATAATTACAATGTATTTAGTATTTTTTACTTATTTTTAAATTTTAATAAATACTTTTTGGTCAAATCCGAAACATTTAGAATAATCTAAAATTTATTTGAATTGTATAATAATTACAACAAGCAATCAAAAAAATTAATATTCCTTATCAGTTTTATTGCTAATAAATAGGAGAATATATTCAATCTTGCTGACATATATAACTAACGCCAATTCATATTTTAAATAACTTCCTCCTCCAATATTTGATGTCAAATTACAAAAATTGTCAAGATTTCAATAGGAAGAGTGATAAAAAGAGAAATCGAATAGTATTTTCCTTAATAAAAGGAGAAGCAAAACAGAAATTACTTAAAAGAAAGGAAGAATACCAAATATGCTTGATATCTTTCTCATTTTGATAAAATGTTTTATAAAAGCTTCTTAAATATAAGAAACATCTTTCTCCCTCACTTCTTCATTTGTGTTCCAAAAGAAACATTCCCAAAAATTCCTTGAAAAACAAGTCCTCGAAAACTTCTTCATTTTTTATTAATTAGTAAAATGGAAAGCCGTTAAACTTTTTCGGATGGTTTGATTAATTGTTCGGTGACTGAAACTTTCTCGTATACTAATCAAATCGTTTCTAATCAAAACGATGTAGAATATGTTAAAACTTGTCAAGATTTGAATAAGATATCATTAATTAAAGTTTAAAAATTCGTAAAATAACTATTAAATAACAAAAGATACAGATTTGACAATTTTCAATTAAAGTTTTGACATAAAATATAATTATGACCTGAGTATAAAGTATAAATTTCTGATGATGGAATACGAATTTTCAAAACATGTTCAATAATCAATTTCTTAAAAAAAGCTTTAACAAAATTATTTTGTATCTATATTTTCGTGGTGTTCCCATAAATTGTATACTTACTGTGAGGAATATTTGGAATGTTGATGTTTTTGTGTAGTGTTTGCATGTTTAAATGTGGAGTGTTGATTTGGGATTGTGCCTCTCCTAATCAGATGGATGATTAATATTTTAATTCTTGTAATCTGAAACTAATTAATTCAAATTTAGATTTAATATTCAAATTTTTAATTAATTATTATTGTAAATTTTAAATAATTAAATCAAATTAATGTTTTTAAATGATTATAAAGAGTAATTTTATTTTAACCAATAAAATTTAAAGTAAATATTTTAAATAAAATAATTCTTTTTAAGTTAGTTCAGATTTGGATGAGAAGTATTAAACATTGAGTGACGAATTTAAGTGCCAGCAATACTATTGATCGTCATAGAGATGATCAAAATTGTGAATGCAATAAATTTTCTATCAAATGTGTAAATGCTCTTAACAATTACTACTTGCAATATAAAAGTTATGGAAGATTAATCCTTTAAATTAATAAAAAATAGTATATTTTAATTTCAATTTGCTTATTGAATTTAGTTTTGAAAATTGCCATACTTTTAAAATGTATTTACAAATATCATATATTTTTTCATTTTTAAGAATGAAATTACGTTTATAAATATTGATCGTCTCAATGTATTATAATGTATTATATTCTTCTTAGAGATGTTTCTTCAGAATTTGTAACTTTTCTTCGGTAATTGTTATTATAAAAATACAGGAAAACAATAAAAATCAAAATAATTAAAATTAATTAAAATTTTTATTCGTTTAAATTGCTAATTTTTTTGATAAAACGTACTGTAAAGAACACCAATTCGTCTAATAAAATATATTTGAATTAAATATTGATTGGGTGCAATAACCAATTAAACTTTGAAATCTTCTTTGAAATATTATATTATATGCCCCGGGGTCACTTGATGCAATTGAAATTGACATTGCAGTTGCACATTCCGGTGATGTCATGACATATGAAATCACCGGAATTTGAACTCTAGTGATGTCATGAGATTTGACATCATTGGAGTTCAATATTACTGAATGTGGTGAGGAATGACATCACCACACGTACTTTTAAGGGAGTATTACTTATTTAAAATAGAAAATTTTTAAATATTTTCAATTCAAACTTGAATTAAATCTTTTTTTGCAAATAATATGTATCAAAAATATAATTTAGTCATCCAGATAGGAGAAGCACCACTCTAAAACAACATAAAGCGTGCTGGTGGTGCTGTTAACAGAGCATGTGCAGTTGCATAGCTACGGCACTGTAGTGCTGGTGGATTTTCCTTTGGGGGTTGTATGCCGTTTAATGGTAACTCACCATTATCAATAATCGATCAATCATCACTCGTCGATCTTTGACTGTAAATTCATATTCCTCATCCCATTCGGTCATTTGATAAATCTCCACATGATTTTGATTATTTGATCTTCGGGAGAATTCCATTATAACGGATTTGATATTTTTGACACATTTTCAGTTTTGATATTTGTCCATAATTTTCGACAGATATTTCCAATTTATGATAATTTGCCTCCCTCCAGGGTGGATCAAACACGCGCCAAATAAATACATATACATATTTATTTGTTTATGACTTCCTTATTCTTTCACAATTTACTGTAATTTAAATTAATTTTAATAAAGAAATGATTTTTAGCATAATTTTTTAATGAAATTTTAATGGGATCTACAGACAGAAGACCGTATTGGCTAAGCTTTGATTGAACTTTTTTGTCTGCATTAAACGTCTTAAACAATATATTTGAAGCATCAATGTAAAGATAGTCTGAAATTTACTAAAAGATGAAGAGGAAAGACATTTGCTTTATAAACTCAAAGAGAGTTTGGACTTCTTTATCTCAGAGCACTGACAGCCAACTGTCGTTTCATGTTTAATTCATGTATTTGCAGAACGAATCTGCTTTGCAAAACTTGACACAAGAAAGAGAAAGCCTTATTTATCTTAATTAAGCTAATTGAAAACGAGAGACTGGATTTTGAAAGGATGAAAGAAATGTGTACAGCTTCACAACATCATCTAGCTGATTTTATAAAAATTAATTTTTAATTCAATTCAATTCAACTAATATTATGCAAATATAAAAAACTAAAATTAATACGAAGTTGTTAACGTAGATTTGATAAGGATTATAACAAAAAACCCTTTGAGAAACATTTTATGGGTGTCATTGTAGAAATTTATGATTATAAAATGTAAAGTATAAATATAATAGAGGGTTGGAATGCAAATTTGTCCATTTTCAGGATACATTACAAAAAATACTAATTACACTAAACAATATCATCTACTAAGTATTCAAATAGTCACAATGATGAAATACATTTTTAATTCCATCTTTCTAGCAGATTTTGCATGTCACGTCTTCCGGATTAAGTTTTTTTACATATATAAATGTTAAGAATTTTTTTTTAATTCAGAGGGAAATTAAAATAATAATTATTAAAGACAATTATTTTTATTTATAAAAGTTGATTCTTGTTGTTAAGAGAACTCACACATTTGACAGAACATTTATTACATTCACATTTTGATCATCTTTATGGTGATCAATAGTATTGCTTTCACTTAGATTCCATCAATCAATGTTTAATACTTCTCATCCAAATCTGAACTAACTTGAAAAGAATTATTTTATTTATAAATATTTATATTACATATTTATTTTATAAATATTTATTTATAAATATTTATTTTAAATTTTATTGGTTAAAATAAAATTACTTTTAATAATCATTTAAAAACATTAATTTGATTTAATTATTTAAAAATTTACAAAAATAAAATCAATATAATTAGTTAAAATTTACAATAATAAAAATTAAAAATTTGAATATTACCTCTAAATTTGAATAAATTAGTTTCAGATTATAAGAATTAAAATATTAATCATCCATCTGATTAGGAGTGACACAATCCCAAATAAACACTCCACATTTAAACATGCAAACACTACACAAAAACATCAACACACCAAATATTCCTCACATTTGTAAAGATTTTTTTGCATGATTGAAGATTTTATTTTATTGTGTCGTCGCATTGAGATCTGTAATAATTGTGTTTTGGGGAACGCGAGTCTAATTTTCGTCTTAAATATCTCCAAAGCTGGAATAGAGCGCAAATTGAAAATACGATGTTTAGTTTTAACTGCTAAAAAACCAAAAAAAACAATTATGGTGTTACTAAATAAATAACAGCAAATACCGTCATTACCAGTCCATTATTTAGTCGCTTCGATTTAATCTTTCTACTACCTGATGAATGCAATAAACATTGTATTTATCTAATCAGAATACATTATTAAACAACTTTTGAATATGCCAAAGATTCATTTGATACTGACAGATTGAAAACATACGTAACTTATATTCGTACGAGTTTCCATTCAAAATGACTTATGAAGCATCGGTAATTAAAACAAATATTATACTTTTATTATGCGTCGATTTGAAACTTCGGAGTCGTTGAATCGTTTAACTTTGATATTTTTAGAAAGTCTTATTTGATTAAGTCAAATTCATTCGAGATTAATGATAAGAAATCTTGTTTATTATATTTTTAGTAGATGCACTCTCAATGCTGTAGAAAATCTGAGAGAAGATGTATTGTTTCAATAGGCTAAGACAAACAGACATAAAAAAACAACTAAATTATTTCACACAAGAGATAATATGCAATAAAATATGAATGAATTCAGTAACACAGTGGTCACTGTTTAACGTTTTTTATAGTGGTTTGTGATAAAAATGTACATTTTATGTTACTTAGTAGTTGATCCAAGTAGTTTTATTTAATAAATGTCTTTTTAGCATAAATTTCTTCCTTTGACTATTTGAAAATGATCCTAAATAATTTGTGCATTCCAGAATTTGTCTAATCTGGATAATTTATTACTGTCCCCATTGATGCGCCTCTTAAATTTTTTATTGGGAGAGGCATATGACCCGAGTTTTCAATAACTTATGTTTTTTTGCTAAAAAATATTTATGAAACAACCGTGTAGAAACAATATACTTCTCTTGTCTACAATAATTTATTGTTTACATAATTAGCCTTCGACTTGCTTAGTTCATAGAAGAAACACCTCAAATATGCCAAAACACTTCTTTTTAATAAGGTAAACCGCTTATAAAGGTCAAATACAAATTCCATTGAATTACAAAATGACTTGTTTTCTATTTGATGCATTTTATCTGTGATAATATAATAAATTAGCTTTAAATTCCAATTAATTAAGTAATTAATCAAATTAAAAACGCTCATATAGAGAATTTTTATCATTTATTGATTATTTTGAATTATAATTTTAATGTTATAAGAAGATAAAAACTAATATTATGATCAGCAAGATTTTAAAAGCCATTGAATCAATTTTAATTTTAAATTGTTTATTCTTTTCGATCAACATATTTTCAAAGACATTTAGTAAATTTATATTTCAACAATATGTCGTCAAGCAGTTTTAGGGCGCAAATGTCGATTTTGAAATCTGCTTTTGACGTCCGCGCATTTGTTTGTATACCATTCTGATTATTATTGTAAAGAATAATTGGGTGTTATGGACAGACGACATTGGTATTTTATGTATAATAATGTTTGAGTATAATAATATTATAATTATAAATAATGGCCAATTTAGAAACAAGTGTAAATTATTCCCTGGAAATTAACTTTTCGTGTGAAAGACTATGTCACGTAAATGAATATTCTTTTAGAGACCATGGATGCTTGTCTCAAAATTCACATATTTGAAGAATCAAGTTCTGGACGGGGGTCCGAGCACACCTGGCCTCATTGAAAAACTCAATCAGCAACAATTGTCAAAATGTAAATATATATATATATGTAGTGATCCTACATTTTAGTCAAAATGTGTATATATGTATATATATATTAATGGTGTGTATATATATATATACATATTAAATAATTAATTGATTAATAATTTAATCAATTCAATTAAATTCGCTGGAGTCAACTGCCGCGTACAATATGCTCGACGTCGTTCATGGGATCGTAGACGACAATTTTCAAGTGGATTTGAATTCAAAAAGAGCTGGTTTGACAAGAATAACAAAGTCAAACCGATTAATTCCTCTTGGGTTTCCGACGGTTGTTGTTTTTTAAATGTGTGATTATCGGCGGTGAACCATCTGTACTTTGTTCTAATTGTACAAATTGTCCTCAGATTACACCAAAGCAACAACCAATAATTAGAAAATTAATCGCATAAGACGTTTACATTTATTTCTTTACATAAAGAGAGTTCCATGTCAGATCCTATGATAACATGCAGTTGGGCCGTGTCCATCTATGAATCGATTGATTTCCTCACAAATTTCCTAAGACACGGTTTATTATGATTATTTTTGGTAACTGTCATACTGATAATTTGAATTTTTATGTGTAACTTTTATCTAAAATTTGATTTAATTAATCAGTCTTTTATTTCTTGTAATTAGCGAGTATGTTTTGTTTAAAGCACGACAATGTTATTTTTACGCATGTTATTA
>MQRK01223716.1:19878-45366 GCA_001938485.1 Girardia tigrina | reverse complement strand
CATGTGGGGAGAAGCCCCATTTTTCCCCTACTAAATAATTACCGTATTTTCCGGTAAATAACGCGCAGCTCTTACTTTTGGTATCCCTTTTTATGTATAGATAACGCGCATAGCAGGCATGGTGGTATACCTAAGAGGTATACATCGTTACCACCAGTACAGGATTCACAGTTCATATTTTGACAAAATTTAACATTTTTTTAGATAACGGTGCGCGTTATCTACCGGAAAATATGGTTTTATTTCTTCAATTAATGAATAATATTCTACATTTAAAGAAACAGTAAATAGTCTTATTAATAGAAAGAAATTTTTAATTTCATAACGTATTTTTAGTTCCATTGTTTTGCTCTCATTGTATATTGACAGATTCATTTATTTTAGGTAAATATCAAAAACCAAAAACAAGAAAAGCTTAATAGATTTATTCTTAAAGTTACACAGTGAGTTTTTTTCTTGTCAAAACAGGAAATTTTGATTACCCCCTTTATCCACTAAATATTTTATCGTACGCCTATTTCTGCTGTGTCAATTGAAATATTTGTTCATTGTGCACACTGGAGGCAACATTTATCGCATTGTTAAAGAACTTTACTGGTTCTTTAAACTTTATTTGATATTAAAAGTTCTTTTAATTGATAGAGAAACTCCATTCTTGATATTTAGAGAAAAGAAAACGAGTTGAAACTTGTGGATTATCTATCTATAATTTCATTTACAGTACAATCTGTACTATTGGAACCAGAACTGTTTCATCTCAACAATCGTGTCTTGGCGGTAAAAGTACCATTCCGACAAGTTCTACAATTACATCTTTCATTTTGGCTCTTATTATGTTTTTCGTGAAAAAACAATTTTAATATGGGAAATATTTTACGTTATACGTGGTGCGGCCATTAAATACCTGGAATGAAGTAGAAAAGAACATGACACATGAGCAACTTTTAACCAACATTGTTGTGCATGTATAAGTATTTATTTTTCAATGTAGGACCCACAATTTTTACATACTTCTTCCAGCATCTTTCCAGCTTCAAGAAGGCGTTTTCCTTAGAAAATGGTGGGTTGATTATCCAAAATTTCTCGCATCACCTCTTTTAATTCTACCTTTGAGGTGACATGTCTACATCGTAGATGTTCGACGAGATCGAGGAACAAATAAAAATATGTCACAGTTTCGTAGAGAATAGTGAATAAAATAAAGTTCTATAACTCATGGTTTTAAGGTGTAATTTTATTATAAGTTTCAACGTTGTATACTGAGTAATCATTCATCCTTGAAGCGATATTTGTCTGGTCTTCCTTAGAATAATGTTACAGCAAAAGATTAATCTTTCAATCCAAGCTCGACTCTGTAGTGAAACTAAATTGAGTCTGGGATCAGAATAACAAAATCTTCCGTCTTTGTGAGTAACATTTATGGTTTGCAATTGATTACGATGTAAAAGAGGAATTTCATGTTTAGTGTATGTATCAGCGACAAGAAATGATCTTAACAAAATTCTCATATTACGAGATACTCTTTCGGAACTTCTAATAAGTAGCTTAGCAAAAAACTGTAATTACAATTACTGAAAATGTAATTTAAAAAGGCTCTAAAACCATCAAATTGAACACTTATTAAAATTATTTTTCGATTGATTAATTTATCAATATTAAAAGAAATTATTTATAAAGCTAAGGGAGCACGTTTTCATAAATCCAGGTCGCTTCATCTGTGTACGGCCACACTCAGGATAATCGTTCCCGAAACAGTTACAAATGTTCTTTGACCAAGGTTAGTTGAACATATCGAATGAAACAAGGGAATATGTCATTGTAGAATTTGTCGGAATAGTATTCTTGGTAAGTTTATCGTTTGGGCACGGATGTTGGGATCTACCTTTTTTGCTTTCAATGTCGAGAAACATTTAGACAATAGAAGATGAAAGACCTCGTCATATTGATGGATTGATACATAACTTGTGGTGCATTTTAACTAAATTAATACACCGAAATTCATTTAGGAAAATGTTTGGAAAATTCAAAAATATAGATTCAATAATTAAGGAAATTATGGTAATTTATCACTGATCAAGTTTCCTAATTCACTTCATCTCAAAGGCTAGTGCGAAAAGTCTCGTGAAGGCAGACAGGGTTTCTCTATTCCTCGTCGATAAAGATTTCAATGAATTGTATGGAAGAATTTTCGATAAAGGAACTTTCGAAGAATGCATATTTGAAACTAAAGAAAATGTAATAAGGTATGTGTCATTTATTTCAACTCATACATGTACAAGAGTAATGTCAAGTCAAATAAATATAAATATAAATAAAATGAATGATTGAGTCCGACCACAGTTACAAAGCTTGTCACCGAAAAAAAATTACATTTCCAGAAGCAACATAAATTATTAGTAAATACTCGACAGAGATATATAAAGAAGAAGACTATTTTGACTGTTGATCGGAAAGAAATGAAATGAAATTTTGTTTTTCTTTCTTTCGATCCTCTTTAAATTCACTTGGTTCTTTTTCGGATAGATTGTTTCAATAATTTTAGCAGATATTTTTAAACTTTTTGGACAAAGCCATAATACATAATGGACACAGGAATTTTAATCTTGTTCACTGCATTTTGGAAAGGGACATTACTTTACTTTTTCCATAGTTCATAATCTGTTACACTCTGAATCTTGGACGGCAGAACACTCCAACAAGAAATTATCAGGCAATGGTTAAAGCTGTACGGTCTTATTCATCGAAGGAAATTCGAAAGCCACAACAAAAGGACGTAAAATGCAATACACTAGTTTATTTAAGTAACAAAATTCAATGAGAACACATATACAGTGTCGTCCAAAAGTCACCCAGCATTTAAACTTTACAAGACAAGTTAAATAATATTAAACTTTATTTAAACATTAATGAAATTACATAATTTTGAAAATATAAAATATAATATAACTCACAATTTCTTTTCGAAATTCAAAGTGTAGTTTGCAAGATATTTAAAATGTATATTTAGCAAAAATTAAATGATTCTTAATATATGTAAACACTTGCTGAAACACCGAATATGTTTGACGAAGTATATTAAATTTTGTATGCTACTGCAATGATTGCATCTCATCTTTCTCTTAATAATTATCTATAGGTATTCCATGGGATTCAGACTAGGATATTTTCCAGTCCATCCCAGAACATGTATCTTATTACAAGTTTCCTAATTCACTTCATCTCAAAGGCTAGTGCGAAAAGTTCTTTTGTACGTATGTACAATTTGATTCAAAAATATCTACAACCTGATTCAATAATAAATAGTTTTATATTATTTATATTATTTATACTCTTTATATTTAATATGAAAAAATATTAGTTCATACCAGAAAGAATGAGACTTTTGAAATATCAATATCATTTTTAACGAGCAATCTAAAAAAAACAACCATGTGTAATACATTCATTCATAATCACCATTCTTCTTTATAACATTAGAGAGGCATTGTATCAGTTTTCCCATCTCAGATGACCATCGATCAGCAGAAATATTTTTCAGTTCTGATGTAATGAATTGATGTAACTCATCTGCAGATTGAAAATTGGTTTTGTCGCTGATCTTCCAAGTAAGGGTGAATAAAGCGATCCAAGATGTTATAATCAGGGGAATATGGTGATTGACGGAGCAAGATAGCATTCTTGTTTGCGAGAAACATGGACGTCACTTTGGAAACATGAGGCTTCGCGTTGTCTTGCACGAAAATCATGTTTCTCCAGTTGAGTGGAAACACATGTCGACTAAACTTGTTCTCCATATTAACAAGAAAATTGACAACGCTCGCTATTCATGCTTTCTCTCTNCTGCCGCTGTCCGCAGTGATATTTTCCAGTGAAGGACACTGCGATGACAGAAATGATTTTTCAGTCAAAATGGCTACGCTTCACGACATGAATGGGTTCACTGTGATCACCATCAGCGGAGACCCGTGCAACGGTTGTTCCTTTGCTTGTCAACAGTTCTCATGTAAAACCACTTCTCATCCACCATCACAATATGTTCATGTTGGTGTTTGTTTTTCAAAATTTTCAACCATTCCTTTGCAGCAGTGACACGATTAACCTTTTGATCATTTGACAATGCATGAGGAACCCACTTAAAGGCAACAGACCGAAAGCCCAAATGGTCACTCACAATACGCTGAATGGTTCTATGGCTGAGGGATGTCTCATCTTCAATTTCATCAATGGTCACTGCACCATTAGCGTTAATAATTCCAGAGATCAACAGAATGTTTTCAGGGGTTGTTTTTGTTGATTTTCTCCCGCAGTTTTCCCAAGAAAAAGAAGTCTTTCCATTGTCAAATTCAGTTATCCATCGATACACTGTAGATTCTCCAACACTGTCAGCACCATGAACAGAGATAATTTCCTGATAAATTTCACTTCCCGTAATGCCGAGTGAATAACGGGAGAAGGTACAGAAACGAAGATTTTTTCGATTTTCCGCCATCATACAGACAAATAAATCAACCAATATTCAAACAAGTATTCAATAAATATTTTCTGTCAATATTTTTTTAACTATTACATATTTTTACTCTTTATATGTTATTATATACTGCGTAAGTAATTTCCGCCTTTACAGATCACAAACATAGAAATATAACATCATTCTAACTCTTTGTGGTACGAACCAATAATAATATTAGAATAAATGAAAAATGTATTTTTCCATTCTTTTTATTAGCTTACTTTCTAGATATATATATGTACAAGGGGAATTTAGAAACTTATTTTTGAAGGTCTTTTACTCAATCAATTTTCTTCAAACTTTGCACACTCACTCATTCTCGATGACAATAAATGATAATGTGAAAATTTGATCAAAAAACTTTCTAAGGTCCCAAAATGGGAAAACAGAAAATTCGGAGTTCCTGAACAATATTAATTGAAAAGGATCTACATATAAATTATGTGTAGTTTATATTACACAAAACAGTAAAGGTAAAAAAATATTAATAAATAATAAATATTAATAATATTAATAAATTTAATAGTAATTTTCCCTTCTACAAAAGATAAAAAAAATTCCCTTGGCCAAGTAGAGTTCTGTCTGTATAAAGAATGGATATAATTTTTTTTGATTTAGTAGTTAATTAAAGCCATTATCCGTTAAATGCCATCTCTAAAACCCTTCTCATGTTGCGATAAAATCCACTGAAATCCAAATTATTTAGACAATCTAAAAAAATCAAAGTAACTATTTCTTTCAAATCAACAGTATTTACCATTTTGTCTCTTTCCTCGTTAAACCTCGATTTTACACTGCTGAAGAATTTCTATATTGGATTAAGTTGAGTATGATGGCAAATAATTAAATTCTAAATCCATTATAATTCGGAAGGAACAAGCTACTAGATGGTTCGAATAGTCTTTCGCTCCTATACTAATGTCCGATGATCGATTTGCACGTCAGAACCGCGGCGGTCCTCCATCACAGTTTCCTCTGACTTCAACCCGCAAAGGCATAGTTCACCATCTTTCGGGTCTTTACACTATCGCTCAAAATAAGCCCAGGTGCGAGCACCTTCAGATGGGTTGATATTGCACTCGTCCCGGTAAACCGAGCAAGGTCACATCACAGGTCACCGAAATAAACATTTACATAAATTTCGCCGTGGGGTTTCGTAAAGCCCTTTGACTCGCGATCATATAAAACTCATTGGTCCGTGTTTCAAGACGCAACAAGTACGTAACCTACATAAGTAAACCTACATAACCTACATAGTAAACTCTTTGACGACGGTTGAGTGGTGAATGGATGTATTATCCATAATAAAAACTGTTTGTGCACTGTGACTCCTTATGGCAACTATTGCCAATTTTAATTTTTCATATTTTTTAATCAAATTGTATATATTTCTGAATTAAATTGTATATATTAATGGATCTAATTGTATATATTTATGAATAACCTTGTAAAAGAAAACCACTTTTTCTTAAATTTGCAGATTGAGCAGGAGCTGAATCATGTTGAAAAACTTTTTGATTAAATACGATTGTTTATATTTTACCAATTATGAGGAGTTAGTTAATCTTCAGTTTGTTGATCGAAATTTAAATAATTTTAAAAAATATTTGGAATTGAAATCAAATTCAAAATTTAAAATTAATACTTAGAATGATACTTAAATATTTTAAATTTGAATTTGAAAATATTTTTTGTAAATTTATTTGAATTAAAATATTATTTTACTAGAAATATGAGTTGATCAAAACAGATCTGATTAAGTAGTTTTAAAATTAATAATTTTAGTCCAAATTTGAATTATATAATAAAATTTATTAATAATTGTAAATTTTTATTTTTCAAATTTTAAATTGAATTAAGGATATGATTAAAAAATTATATATTTAAAATATAAAAAAAATGAATATTAAATATAACATATTTTCAAAAGTTTCAAAAATAGTAAATATATTATAAAATGTTTGTTTAAAACGCAAAATTTAAAACAGTATAAAATATTTCATTTAAAAAACAAAATTATAAAAAACAGTATAAACTTATTAAAATAAACAACAAATTTAAAAAATAAATAATAGTAAAATTTTAAAAAAAATTATAAATGGCTAAAAAATTAAAATTTAAAGAAACGTTAAAATAATAATTGTCATAAATATTTTCATAAAAAAATTAAAGTTAAAAAATTAAATATTATTTTAATTTTATTAAAATTTTAAAATAATGAAAGTTTATTGGAAAAATAGAGATCGCCGAATTTATTATTATATTAAAAAAATAGTTGAAAATTGTTCATAATTAATGTATAAATTGAGTAAAAATGATTTCTGAAATTTATGTTACAAACACAACTAACACTAATGAACAAAAGATTTTGAATAATATAATAAAAACTAATTTAAAGTGAAAGACTAAAAATAGAAAACTTTCTGATTTGAATAAGTTTGTCAAAGTTATTTTTAGTCTGGCTGTATGTCACAGATCTCGGGATCCTAAAATTTACGTCCAAACTGCATTCTCTACGACATTATCATAGATTTTTTATGTGCTATCAATTAGTATTTTTATTACTAAATGCAATACAAAAAAGATTATTTCTCAACAATTGAGCTTTGTTGTTCTATACACTTTCGTTAACGAAATAGGGCAGAATCAAATATATTGTCAAAGAAATTAGGAGATAGTTGACCCCAAATATTTATGACTTTCTCATTTTGTTCTGTTGTAGTTGCGAAATGTCGACACTTAAAATTCTTCTTGAGGGTGTTAAAAAGTGCAAAATAACTGGGAGCGTAATTATGACTGTGATTGACTTATGATTGATGCTGCTATAATTCGAAGATTTCTTCCATTTTTATTGTTGTGACGTGATACGTGTAGATGAGATCTTTATCGTGGAGGAACTAAATACGTACACCCTTTGATTTGCTTCGTAGCTTGTGAACTATACTGAGTAGCTTAGAATAATATTGACTATTCATTGTCATTACCTTGCCAAGGAAATCAAATTTAATGATTTTGCAACGACTCGGAGATACTGTCAATAGTGATTCCCGCTTGATGTATATAATGACAATATATAAGCTGCTTTCAACGAAACTCCTGTTATGATGCCCACGTGAATCTACCTAGGTTTTTCTATTCCATTTTCAATGTGTGCAAGTAAATGTGATTTGATTTGTTTTTATTTTGAGAAAATAATGTGGAAATCGTTAGCAAATAAAACATTTAGATTTTACGAAAGGTGAACATACTGGATTACCTAAATGGATTCAATTTGAATCATTCAAACCGTTTGAAAACTGTTTCAAGTCCATGACAAAATTTGTTACGAAATTAATGACGTACAAATGCAAGGAATTATATCTTACTACCCTGATAAAATTATTCTAAAAGACAAATTGAGATGCGCAAACGACAGTAAATAAGAAATAAAAATTACATTTGTGGTTATAAAGCTACAATGAATTTACTTAGGCAGCTGGGTCTCTAAATTCAAAAGATCGGGAAAATACTAAGCAAACTAGTGGAATATATTTACAACATCGAAGTAAAATTTGGACAAACGATAATGGGGGAGGACAGATTAGAAAAAAACAGATGACATTATACCTGAAGATTGCAAGATATCATTTCTAGGCATAGAGGATATAGGATGTGCAAAAACAGTTACTCATCAAATTGGCAATTAAGTCGTACTCATAAATAAAAAACCTAATAGATATCCTATTTTTGTAAAACATAAAATAGAATAAGACTATTTATAACTAGGAAGTGTATCTCCCTTAGGAACTCACCATTTCTATGTAAGTGGAAGAAGGAAATTGCAGACTTGAGATTTAACCTAGGCGTCAACCGCTAAAGGAATTTACTGAGAAACAAGCAATGTTCAATGATGGATATTCTACGTAGGACAAAGTATTTCATCACTATAGATTTGGGTAGCACATCAGGCCAGGTAGAACTTGATTTGGAGTCACAAGAAAAAACTGCATTTTCGAAAAAATCGGACAAGATTTGGTTTACAATACCTATAGATCATTTGACACTTGAGGAAGATGTGATAAAGGTGCTCTCAATTACAAAGAGCGTGGCATCAGTGTATTTGAACGATGTGAGAACTAATTAAGTAAGGTTCTCTTTAATTTTAACTGCAATTTATCCCTTGTTCTATTTCAACCACCAATTTCATTTTATCGATTTCATGATTTGTACTTGATTTATACGACAATTATTTCTGATGCTTTGATTTGTAAAACTATTTTTATTTTTCAAAGATGGCATAGGCGGGGTGCGTAAAATATTTACAGATGCGCCTTTACTGGCTTTTGCTGTATTTTAGTAAATTTAAATTTTATAAAAATAAAGAAGATCGATCAACTTAAGTACGTAAAGGATTTATGTTTCGTAAAAAAATATTAAAAACTGAATGTAACTTTTATGAATAAACTAATTATTTGTTATTTTATATTTAATTTTTGAGAACATAAACTTGTTCCACAATATCTTACGCACCCTGTAACTTGTAATTACTTGAGAATTTAAGATCATAACAATTTTGATTTATACAGATTCAAAGTAGGTGAAGGAATTGCTGGAACCGTAGCTGCTACTGGAAAAACGTTAAATATTCAAGATGCTTACGGGGACGAAAGATTTAATAGGTTAGTCAATTGAATAATATTTAGGATTTATATTAGCCATACTCAACTTGTGGTCCGAATACATTAGTAATGGATTTGGTTTAAATTATGCAAAAAGGTAGAATATATCAGACGCTACAGGTGAACTCATTGTGATACCATCAGTTTACATAAATCATTCCTCATCAAAAATAAATAATATATTTTAGTACTAAATTCAAATAACGCTCTTAAACCGTGAAGTAATGCTGTCACTTGATATAGTAAATGTTTTTCACAAATATTTCATTAAATGAAAAATTGAATAATTTGGTAGAAGATAAATAGCACTACCCGACAAATTCGAACTTTTTTTAGACAAAGAAGTCTTTACCTATATTATATACAGAATTTGGTCTGAACACGAATATGATAGTCGTTTTTCTCCTATGCGTTCAGATTTTTTGTTATATTATGTTTTTTATTTACTTTGAAAAAGTGCAAAAGTCCGAAGTCGAAAACCAGCAACACAGTACTTATGACGAAGTAATTTATATTTTAAGGACTGCAAATCATCCAGCAATAGTCACCCATCATTCTCGGATCTACTCTTCCTTGATATCGCTGTTCCAGTGTTGAAAGGGTCTGGTGAAATCGTTCACCATGTTCATCTGTGACCTGTTCCATCTCGGATGGGAAAAAGTCAATGTGACTTTTTGGAAAGTGAATTTTTTTAGATATATTCACCTTCATCAGTTCAAATGCATCGAGCATTTCTGAAACTATATCTCGGTAATCAGGAGATCGATGTTTGCCTGAAAAAAAAATAAAAATAAATAGCAAATATCATTTAATGTTATCGTAGTTCATTTAATTATCATTGTTCAAGTGATGGAAGTATGAAAACATACCAAGAAAGTTTTCCACACACTTTTATGGCATTCCAAGCACGCAATTCAACTGGGGATAATGCATCTTGAAACTGCTGTCTTTTCATTAATTTTCTCGTATCTGTCCCAACAAAGACACCTTCTTTTATTTTGGCTGCTGACAGTCGCGGAAAAATATTCTTCAGTGTTTTCATTGGCTGGCCTTTCGAATCCAAAACCTTGACGAAATTTTTGAAAATCCCAAGCTTGATATGCAAAGGTTGTAAAATTACTTTTCCAGGTGGTACAAGAGCCTTGTGAAGGACATTTTGCACTCCTGGTGTTCGATTTACACGTTCTGGCCAATGGTTTCTGCTGTAATGCTGCTGACGCGGTCTGTTATCCCATAGACAAACAAAACAATTGTACTTGGTGTAGCCACCCTGCATCCCAGTGAGCATTCCGATGATTTTTAAATCAGAACAAACTCTCCATTTGAAGTTGTCGTAATGAATTAGCTTAAATATCAATTTCAATGAGGATTCTTTCACTTTCCTGGAATAGGTCCACTGGCAGTTCTATTATTTTACTATTTTAGAAATTAATTTCTTTTAAGTTATAATTTAAAATATATAAAAATATTACATGAATAATAAGAATACAATTTAAGGGCAGTTAATTATTACTTTAATAATTATTTATAATTATTTTTATTTACAATTAATTTATTCTATTGTTTTAACGTGTAAGCATCGAACGTTGCTTTCAAATATAAAATTTATATAATTATCAGTTTTTCTCAATTTATAAAAAATCTACACATATACACATGTAAGAGGAAAATGACTTTCATATTCGTGTTCAGCATCAAATTCTGCATGTAGTAGAGGTAAAGACTTCTTTGTCTAAATTTGAGTGTCGGGTAGTGTAGTAGAAGTCATTGCACCTTAAGAGCGTAACTGGAATTTAATGTTAAACATTTACCATTTATTTTTTTAATGAGGAATGATTTATACAAAGTGATTATATATATTTTTTATTATATATATATATTGGTTCATCTTTATCTCCCTTGATGGTGTCTATCGTTTTGCATAATTTAGTACAAAGGTTCAAAAGATTAATATGAATTACCTTTATTTTATAAAAGATATTTCGATGACACTTTTCTACATTTGATAATAAAGTCGATTAACTTCCTCATAGACTTTCCAAAGAATTCTTATTATTCTATTCTTTCAAATTATTCTATTTCAATGGCTACCCTATCCACTACCAATTACTTTATATTAACTGTTTTGATTGAGATTTAAAAAATATAGATATTATTCTAATTTACTGGTTACCATATCTATACAGTACGTTTCATATTATTAGAATACACATTAGAACACATTATTTATCCAAAAATTATTTTTTTATTTATATATTTAAGACATGCACCGTCACAAAAATTATCAGAAATATCGATCACCACAGTCAGTTTCAAACATTAAAATTTAGTGAGACCACCCTTAAGTTTCAATGACTGCCTTAAATCGATCAAGCATGGTGGCAACAAGTTTGGAGTAGGTTTCAGCAACAGAAGCGCAGTTCCATGTGCAGATGATATTTACAATTTGTTTCTGCTTGGTATTTAGTGGAGGAATTTCAGCAAGCTTCTGTTTGACAACAATTTCAGATTATTGGAATTATGTATTATTTGCGATTAACATTACTTCATGAATGTTCGACTTTCCCTATTTTCTTTTCAAGCACTTCTTATACATTCTTTGGTATAAAGATTCTTTGTAAAACAGCTTTAAAAGTCAAATATATTAAGATTTGAAAATAAATTTTCTTAGACAGAAAGTGTTATATAATTATTATTATAAAATTTGGGAATTCAACCCCCTTTTATCACTGTCTGAAATAAGTACAAAGTAAATAATTCTTGTCGCAATGCCCATTGTGACCGACTTCCTAAAAGATTGTTTCAAAATACAAATTATTATTGCGATAGATTTTATATTTTATTCTAGAATGATCGACACCATCACCGGCTACAACACAAAAAATATTCTTTGTATGCCAGTTAAATTAAAGAAAGAGTACGTATTATTCTAATTTATTAACTGTTTTATTGACTTTTCTTACTTTTATTATATTTTCGAATTGGAGATTATAACTTACTTGTAGGGCATGCTCGATTAATCGGTTTAATCAATATTTCGATTAACGATTAATTGATAATTTTTGGAACCGATTTATCGATTAGATTTTTGGTCAAATTAAAAATTTTACAAATATAATTTTTAAATATTTTTTATTTAACTATAAGAATAACAACATATAAAAAATCTAATGTGAAATATTTCAGTTCATTGTATTGGTTAGGGTATGTTCGATTAATCGGTTTGATCAATATAATACAAATACTGTTAATTATTAAACAATAATAAAATTATAAAAATAAATAAAAACAGTTCAATTTAAAATAACGATAACCAACTATTAGAATTTATTTTTGATTTTGCTCATTTAATAAATATGATCACAAAAAGCACAAATTATCAATTGTGCTCTTTTAAGGAAGTACGTAGTTGAGTTACAAATAATCCGCTGCACTAAAACTTCTCTCGGCCTCAAATGAAGTAGGAGGAATGCTTAATAAGGAATTTAAAATTTTGTTGAATAAATTCGTACGTCCTTTCAAGCACTCAAATAGTGACATTTCCCTTTTTAATTATGCTTAAATTACTAAGGCTTGAAATTGATGATCCAGGTGATTTGGATTTTTGTTTTGTTTTTTTCGTAATAAATTTATTCAGTTTCTCTTCTCTTGACTACGATCTTTTTTAAGCAGGCTCATCTCCATGTTCTACTTTCAAGCATAAGTTTTCTTCCGATATTGCTAATCTGATTATTATAGCTCTGATTGTATGAGCAAGATCATCTTTAGAAGGAAGTTGAAAAGTGGATCAACCCTTGATGATATAGACAGCAAATAGTCTTCGGGATCTTCTAAATATATTGGGTTGTTGCATAAGTTCCTGTCGTTTTTTAAACATTTATTTTCAAAGAAATCAAATAATTTTAAAAACCAAAATAATGACTCAGTTAATTATATATTTAATGAAATCATAAAATTTTAACAGCAAAAATAATAACACTTCAATCAATTATGTACTCTCCTTCATTGTTCACTACTTCTTCCCATCTTTCCACCAGTTTGTCGATTCCATTTCGGCAGAAATCCTTAGGTCAAGTCTTGACGAAGTTGTTGAGCCAATTCTCAAGATGATCCTGATTTTCGAAGCTAAGACCCCTCATTTCATTTGAAAGGCAATGGAAGAGATGGTAATCCGTCGTGGCGAGGTCTGGGGAATAGGGAGGATGTTGAAGGACCTCCCAACCGAGCTCTTGGAGTGTCATCTTGACAGTTTTTGTAGTGTGTGGTCGAGCATTGTCATGGAGGAGGATCACCTGACCTTATCGATCCGGTCTTTGTTATTGAATTGCCTCATTGACTCGATGCAATTGAGCTTTATAGAGATTCTTTTCTACTGTCATGTTCTTTCCAAGCATTTCCCAGTGGATTAGACTTTCCTAATCCCACCATACGCAAATCATTTTCAATATTCGGCAAACTATTTTAACAATTCGAAAATATTTGGTAACTAAAGAAGTATATTTATCATAAAAACTTCTCATTATATTATCATTCAGGATAATTGGTGTCGTGCAAATGCTCAATAAAAAAGAGGGAACTTTTAACAAAAATGACGAAGCAGATTTTGAAACGTTTGCCACTTATTGTGGATTGGCATTGCACATCTCCAAGGTTGGAATATTTTTATTATTATTTCTACAGTCTTGATTAACTTGCATTTAGATTAGTTTAACCATCATTTTATTATATTTTTAATGATTTATGTAATTTTTATATAAATCTTCGATGTTGCTCAGTTTTTCAATTTTAACATTTTACAATCATTAATTTTTATATGTAATTTTATATGTAATTAATTACATATTTTTAATTTTTATATATTTTATTTTTTTTATTTTTTATATATTTTTAATTATTACATATTTTTAATTTTTATATGTAATTAATTTATATATGTAATATATGTAATTTTTATATAAATCTTCGATGTTGCTCATTTTTTCAATTTTAACATTTTACAATCGTTTGTGACATTAAATGGAAAAAGAAATTTTATTTTAGTTCGTATCGTTTCTAATAAACAAAAAAAATCGTATCGCTTTTTGGCCGTGGTTTTTAAAAAATTACGTTATACAGGAGGTACGTTGTACAGAGACCCGACTGTAATGCCGATGTGGATGATTCCTACAAGGAATTCCGTGAGAATCTTTATGAAAATACTAAATACATATATATTACTTCAATAGATGAATGACGATTTCTATCATTTATGTACTAATTATATTGCTAAAAATCAATTAACAAAATCTTGTTATCATCCGAATCATGGTTTGTCGGTCACGCTCAAATTTTACTATGATCATGTATATGTTAATAAAATGCAAAATGGCGGATGAACCGAAGCGAATCAACGTAAGCACATGGTCAATTTGGATAGTCCGCATCGAGATGGTTCTGTCATGCAGTGCCTTCGCCGAAAGACGCCGGTAAGTCGATGAACTCGACCGAAAACTAAGTTGGTTGACTGACTGTTAAATAATAACCGAATTCTAAACAATAAATTACAATAATTACGATTTAAAAATTAAAGCAGAAACTTTCAAAGACTAAAATTTAGCTAACCGTCTTACGTGAATTGCCTTTTTCAAGTAAATGCATAATCATATACTTCCAGTTATGACATAAGTGTAGAGATTTATTTTAAATTACCATGGAGTTTTTGACAAACATTATTGATCTTCTATGGTTTAGACGTTACTGATTTAATTTATGAAGAGTTAATATTACCACTCTTTAGTCTAACTACACGATACAGTATACAAAATGGTACTGAATAGTCAAATGTCTCTCTCATATACACATAAGTTAAGAGTTTGATCATACGTAACTGATTGTATCGTTGTTTGAGATTACGTTTCTCTTTCACATTACTTGCTAAATTGTAAATTGTAAAATAAGATTAAAATTTGATTCTTTTTATCATTCCCTAGGATAAAGATTATTTAATTTTATGTTTTTATGTTTTAATTTAATTCATCTCCCGAGAAAATTCTTATATTGCCTAGATATTATTTATGTACATTCATAAATTTCTGTTATCTAATTTAATCTACTTTCACAGTCCCTTTTTTTCAAACGTACTATAGTAATAAAATTATACGAATATAGTCAAATGTTTTTGATGTTTCACTATTGTTAAGAGAACTCACACATTTGTTGCATTTATAGAATCATTGTTTGGATAATCTTTATGACAATCCGCAAAAGTACTTTCACTCATATTCATCATTCAATGTTTAATACTTCTCACCCTCAAATCTGAACTAACTTGAAACTATATATTTAATTTTAAATATTTACTACATATGTTACTGGTTATGTAGATGTATAGCGTGACGATAATCGAAACGTTTAATATTGGAAATAACAATTGTTTAATGTGCTAATTCTGAATTCCATTAGTGAATTAGATTTGAATAATAAAAGACTTATCGTAATTGTTCATTTTCTTCGTTGAATGTCACAACAGGTTAAAATAAAATTACTATTGTTATGAATTTAAAATGTTAGGAAACTTTTCGAAAGAAGGTTAAATTAAATATGTACAAATTAAAATTATTGTGTAATTAAATATGTAAAGTTTGAAAAATGAAATTACTAAAATTAAGAAGATCTAATTAAATTGTTAATAATTAAATTTTTTTGAGAATTTTAAATATAATATAAAAATTAAAATGTATAATTTTTATGTGTAACGATTTTTAAAAATTAATAAAATTAAACAAAACGATTCAATATTTTAAAAATGTTATCGCAATTTAAAATTTATTTATAAAATTAATATAAAAAATCAAATATTAATATTTAAAAGTATTTTTATTTATATCGGTTTAAGATTTCTAAAACAAATTGTTTCTCAAAAAAATAAGTTTGTTTAAATATGAGATTTAAACATTTTTTGTTTTGTATAATAAAGTTTGGATATCTGAAGTAAATCTTAATAAAAATTTCGAGGATGTTCCAAGAATCTCTAATAACTATTAATAATTTTTAAATATTAATTTGATTTAATTATTTAGAAATTTTAAAAAATAAAATTAATAAAATCATTTAAAATTTACAATCATAATAAATTAAAAATATCAATATTAAATCTAAATTTGAATAAATTAGTTTCAGATTATAAGAATTAAAATATTAATCATCCATCTGATTTGGAGAGACACAATCCCAAATCAGCATACAAAACATCAGCATTCGAAATATTCTTCATAACTTTTATTACTTTCGATTAGTCCGCATGAATCTGGGAATATCAGATGGAGACAGAGTGGGTTGCGCCGCTGCGTAGTTCATATTTTATATTACGTCTATATTCTTTTTGAAATAATTTTTATTTAATCAAGTAATGTTTATGTTCTTTAATTAATTTTTTATCATTTTATAACACCTTGATTTCCATGAAAATCCTATCCTGATGCCCAATACTACTACTTTTCATTATTATTGCAGAAAATGTGCTTAAATGTGTTTCAATAATTAATGACATTTACTATTCAATCTTGTTTTCTACAGATGTATGAAAAAATATTAAGATCACAACAAAAGTACAAAGTGGCACTGGATGTTCTCTCTTACCACAATGGGTATTCTATTGAAGAATTTGAAAAACTGAAAACTAAAAGTATACCAATGAAAATAGTAAATATAGACAAGTATATATTAAGTAGATATTGTTTTTGTGACAACTCTATTTGTCATAGATTATCATTTTGGCCATGGACAGTCTCTTATGATAACCAACCTTTATATGTGATGTTTATGTTTAAAGATCTTTTTGGTCTCGACGAGTAAGAATTATTTTATCTGTGATATTCAAAATTCATTTTCCTTTTATTAAGGAATATTACTTTTAATTATTGGTATATTTCTTTTTTTAAATTTTAGACATGTCATCAGGAATGATAGTCATAGAAAAAGTTTTAATTTTGATGACAGGTAAATGAGTTAGTTCTTCGTTCCATGTTTCATTGTGCACCTTTAACTTGTGGTTCGATTAATTCTATTGTTTCTGTGACAATTTATTGAGGCCCACAGGGGAAGATTGATCGAAAAATATGTATATCGAATATATTTAATTTTAAATACAGTCATAACGTTTTTCAAGATCAAAATAATCTTTGATTTTCATAAAGAAAATTAACTCAGACCAGAAATCTCTTCTTAATACATTATGTATTTATATTTAGTGATTTCTTCTGACAACATAAAAACAGTATTTTGTAAAAAAGCTATTGAACTTGCGGCTCAATTTGTCTTTTTTGTTTGGGGTGGGGAACGTGTTAATACTAGCCTGGATGTATTCTCTGGTCGTCCTGAATTATCTCTCCCTTACTCCGTTTGTGATATTGAGGTAAATGGTTGAAAACATCAACTGTATCCATTTAGCTTTCACCTTCTTTGTTTCAAAGTTCCCTTTACAAAAATAAAATTGATTTTTTAATATTGACTTAAAAGCAATTTATTATAAATACTAATATAAAAGTAACTAACAAGTACTATAATCCATTAATAAATATTCAAAATGAAGAAACTAAATCAGCCTAAATATTATATTTATATTATCATCCAATAAAATCAAATTAAAACAAAATTATAATACAATCCGTTTCCTATGAATATATTTTGATAATTTCATTTTATTGGGAACATAAGTATTGTTTGTGATGGTCAAAGAGGATCGAAAAAGGTTTTATGGTGTTTTTAAAAACTTTCTTTATTGAGTGTCTATCCGAATAATACAGATCAGATAAGTTCTTTAGATTCGAATTCTTGGCATCAACACAGTGTTATTCCACTTTGAGAATCATTTGTTGCTGCAATGTGATAAAACTGTTTACGGATTATTTGCGGTTTCCAAAACAACTTGTTTAGAAATGTGTGCAGAAGAAATCCGATAAAAATTAAAAGCAAAACCTTTTGATTTGGCCTATAATTTTATTTAAATCTTCTTTGTCACGCTTTCTTTACTATCATTCCCGTAATTGTTCTAGAACCATACATTAGAGTCGCAGCAAATCTTCCGGAGCATCTAAGAATACTGTCATACTTATGGTATCAGAGTAATATTGTTTAACACAAATAAATGTAAGCGTACTTTTAAAATAAATAATTTTGAAGTTCAATTTTCAAATTTTTGAAAATTATTGGCAGAGAGTTGCGTGTGGAGTGTTATTGATTAAACGTTAAGAGATATTCTCAAGCACTTTATTAACAGTATTTAGGTAAAAAAATTAAAAAGTGACGATTAAATAATTTTACCTTCCAAACTTGGTCTAAAGCCCAATTGTCCTTTCCGACAAGTCCAAAACCAAAATCATAATTGATAAAGGCCCGTGCAGACTGTAAGGAATGGGCACACTCTTAAAATTTTTGAAATAATTAATTTTTATAAATAATTTTTAAAGTTAGAAAATATCTAAAATCAAAAGCTTTTGAAAAAGAATTATAATTAAAAAATATCTCTAATTAATTTTAAAGAAGTTATTTTCAAGAATAATTTAATGTTATTTGTTAAAAAAACTTAAGATAAAATTAATTGTGAAATAATGGATTTAAAAAATATATAAAGTCAAGGATAATTATGTTTTAAATTAATTTTCAAAATGTCATTCTGAAAAAAATTAATTAATGAAATTTCGATCGATATAAATGGAATTTTTAAAAAAAACAGATAATTTTAAATCTTAAAGTTAGTGAAATTCTGTAAATTAAAGATTGGACAAATAATTAATTTTAAACAATTTTTTACCAAAAGAATAAAATTTTGTGTTGATGAATTCTATTCATGATCAGGAACCGTATCTCATACAGATCAAAACTCTTGCAGGCAAAATACCGCGCGGAAAAAAGCGCTATTAGATAAAAGTACATTATGACAATAGTCAATTTTAAATTTTGGTGTGAATGCATCTTAATTTTTACAAAATTCTATACGAATAAAATATAATGATAAAAAAAGATTTTACGAAGTTTGAAAAAGTCTATTTGAAAAAATATTTTTTTTCTTTGTAAATTCGTAACCTCAGTCACTATTTTGCAATTATTAAAAAATATTCATTTGTTGCTATTTGATTTAGGGAATTGAAGTGCACTGATTTAAGTGATCAAAGTTACCAATTTGAACTTCACAGGCTTATTTGTTCGAATGAGGTTGTTCTTTAACTTTTCTCTCATAAATATTCCAGACTAGGGGTCTAACTTATCAGAACTCAAGAACATCGCCATTAAGAAACTCTTGGAATTATTGTTGTTATGTGCAGGTGCACTATCTTGTTGTGTGACGTGTTTTTTTCGCTGTACAAAATCATCCTCTCTCAAAATATCCAGACATATATCAGTAGTTACCTTCAAGCCTTATGAAAAAAGGCAGGTTATAACTAAGACACCTAACGTTATCACTGTGGCAGGATATTTCGGTTTTTGACAATAGAGACTTCGTTAAATACTTTATACCTTCTATTTTTAAACCCAAGAAAATATAAAGAAAACATTATATTTTGTTCCCAATTTTTTATTTTTAGTATTTTCAGATCCTTACATAATTTTCTAAAATTCAATAATTCGGGCACAAGTTTCAATAAGTTACACATTTTAATAACTGGTTTGCTAGTGTTAGTTTAGACAAACCCTGAGTATCAGTTTCTTTGAGTTGTACCTCCATCAATTATGGTTATGCCTAATTCACGGTTCTATAATTCTTATTGTTTGAAAGTATTCTTTAATTATATTAGAGTAACTCCAATCAAGTTGATTTCATCATATTTTAGTTTTGATTCTTATGGCTTGCTAAAGACCATTTATTGAATGATTCCTTTGATATTATTATTTTATGATCATCGTTTCATTGTTGCTTACTTGATTAATTAGATTTGACGGAGAAACTGTAATGAGATTTGTACTGACAATCAAGAAAAATTATCGGATAGTTCCCTACCACAATTGGAACCACGCCTTTTCTGTCGCCCATTCCATGTATGCGTTGCTAAAAACATGCAAATATGATTTCGATCTCTATGAGGTATTTATTGTCAAAAAATATGCAACTTGAAAACACTCGTGAACTCATGGTTAACGTTAATTTAGTCTTTAGCTCTGTTTATAGGATGCCTTTGTCACGACTTGGATCATCGAGGCAAAACTAATGAATTTATGGTACAAAATTCTGCACCTTTAAGTTCGTTGTATTCAACATCAACCATGGAGCATCATCATTTCAATATGACAATAACGATACTGCAGGTAGAACTAATGATTTTCATAAACGTTTCATAAATTGGAATTTTATTTTTATTTTATTTTTCCTAATGACTCAATGATTAACTAAAATTGATCACTAAATATTTATTCTATGCATCAATATTTTTATAAAAGAGTAGCAAACCTGATGAAAAATAGAATACTAATATGAGGAGTTAGTTAATTTCCTTTCGCTGACACATTTCAATAATTTGAAAATAATTAAAATTTTGCAATATATTTTTAAAATATTTTAAATTAATGTATAAATCATGGGACATGCAACTAACCCTGGTCATGATTATCATGCAGGAGTTTTGGGAGCAGGTATATAAAAATTAACAAATATCCAGTAAAGGATACTGTTCTCAAATTTCTGTTTCACTTTTTCTGGCCGAAAACAGTTTTTAAACACTTTAAAAAAACAATAGGCCTCTGTTATGTTTTGTGGATATTGTGATGTGGGAGTCCCGCTTGCCGCCTGATATCGATCGATAATTGCGGGATTTTGACCGCTCGTAGTAAATATTCGAAAAGTCCTGAATAAAATGGATTCCATCGCTGGCCGATATCAACTTCAAACGATTTCAATCAATCTTTATACGGAAATACGACGATCGATTTCGCGTGTCCTGGGAAATTCGGAATTGCACTTTTGAGCTAGGAATGATTCTATTTGTTTCCGTTTTTGTTTTGCAACTTGAGGTAACAGGGGATAACTGTCGAAATTCAATACGAAGAATGACTAAACGGATCGACACAGGAAAGATAAACTTTATTCACAAAAATCTTTGTACAAAAACTTAAAATTTTGAAGCAATTTTTTTAATATAGGAGGTTTCAAAAAAAATTCGTTTTTATATATTTGTATTCCAAGCCTCACTTGATACATTGATTACTACGTGTAGCCCACACTATTGGATTATGCGTATACTTGAATGTCTACTTGAACGCATTACGTGGACTGATCAAGCAACTTTTATTCTCACCCAACTGAATACAATTACCTTAAATCTATAGGTTTCGTTCTTTGATCTATGATATTAGCTAAAGAAATAATTGCATTTTTAAAAGAGATTGGCAGGAGTCGCAGAGCATGCAATTTGTTCAACAAGTTATCTGAAAGTTTGGCGGGTTTTTTCTTAAAAAGTTCGATGAATCTTCCTCGTTAAACTCAACAGGAGAATTTTTAATCTCAAAGTCCATGTTTTTGAACTTGGAAAACAATTTATGAGCATTTCTTTTGGCAATAAATCTGTCCCCTTACAACGCATCAATGTTTCTTGGATGGTTGGGCGGCCTTTACATCTTTGTTGTATACATATAAAAACCACGTATCGGAGATATTGATTTTTACATTTCATCTTGTAAAATCTTTAAAAAATCTTATGAAATTTAGATCAAAAATGTCAAAAGCACTTACAAACTAGAGACACTGAACTTCCGGCGTATCTGTGGCGGTTTACCAAAAAAAGTTTTTCGTTGAACTTTTGAAACAACTTATGATTTTTACTTATTTTTTTCAATTCCTGAGAAGATCATGATGTTTCCTTTATAGAATCTTGTTGTTCTTATTGTACAATGTTCGAGTACAAAGTATATAGACCACGAAATCGTCTACTAATCTCTTAACGGAACAAAATATTATTTTTAAATTTATAAATTAATGAGTGTGAAGTTGTAATTTTTCAAAACAGTTTTAAATTGCAATTACCATTAAATTCGTTGTCACCAGTTTTTATATAAATGATATTCTCTGTTTTCTGTGATTAACGAAATGATTGATTTGGAACTGTTTCTATCACCAGAGAGATGGGCACAACATCTTCGGGAATTTGTATCCACAGAATTATAAATTAGTGCTAGGCCACATCAAGCATTGCATCCTCGCCACCGATTTAACAAAATATTTTGAGTATCGCCAGACTGTAGAATCGTCACCGGAATTTAAAAGTAATGCTGAACCGTCAAACAGGTATGTAACCTTGCAAAAATTATTAATGCAATTCATAATAGTGGCATATTAACTGATATTCAGACTACTCCATATGGCTTTAGCTATGACGTTCTGTGATTTGTGCTCGATGTATAAATCATGGGACATGCAACTAACCCTGGTCATGATTATCATGCAGGAATTTTGGAATCAGGTATATAAAAATTATACAAAAATTTACAAATAGCCAGTAAAGGACACTGTTCTCAAATTTCTGTTTCACTTTTTCTACCCGAAAACAGTTTTTAAACACTTTTAAAAAAATAATAGGCCTCTGTTATGTTTTGTGGATATTGTGATGTGGGAGTCCCGCTTGCAGCCTGATATCGATCGATAATTGCGGGATTTTGACCGCTGGTAGTAAATAACAGTTTTAAATAATAATAAAATAATAATAAAGTCCTGAAAAAATGGAATCCATCGCTGGCCGATATCAACTTCAAAAGATTTCAATCAATCTTTATACGGAAATACGACTATCGATTTCGCGTGACCTGGGAAATTCGGAATTGCACTTTTTAGCTAAGAATGATTCTATTTGTTTCCGTTTTTGTTTTGCAACCTGAGGTAACAGGGATTGAGGTTACGATTTCTGTTGAAATTTACCGTAAATCGTGTCGTTACCTCAACTGTTGAAATTCAATACGAAGAATGATTAAATGGATCGATACAGGAAAGATAAACTTTATTCACAAAAACATTTTTACAAAAACTTATAATTTTGAAGTAGTATTTCTTTCAGTCTAACGGTTTTGGGGAGGGGGGAACCTCGTTTTCTAGGGGGTGTTAGGATTTACTTGTTTTTTAATTGATTACATGTGTTGGTATTACAACTATATAATTAACCTTGATATACAATCAGCAAGTCAGCGTAAACACCAAAGGTAAAAGATTTATTATTAACTAATACACAATATAGTATTAACCCATAAAAGGGATGTGAATTCGCCTCTCCTTTTGTTTATGTCAAATACAAAAAATTTCGCATGCTTCCTTATCAGAAAGTGTATCCTTTCCCTCGATGAAAATGAGCACACACGCTTCTAGATTTGTGAGAGACAGAGTCGATGTCTAAGTCGAGTTTCGATTTTTTTCATTGCACTAAAGGACCTCTCGACAGAAGGTGTACCCAAAGGACACAGGAGAATAATGGAAGCTAATATTGATAGATTTGTAAAGGTGCCGCTTAGCACCAACTGGTGTTGACAAGAGAGCGAAGAACTTCACTAGAGGATGGCATGTTTTCTTTCATTCGGAGAATGGCTATGCGATTTCGGAATAAGTTAAACTCTTCAATCTCATCCACAACAATATTTTCAAGGAATGGGTGACTCTTGCAAATTGTTCGCAATTGAGCATGAGAATTTGGAACATCTGTAGAATTATGGTGTGGATCAAAGATAGATGTAGCTGTGCACATGGCCATCATCTTATCAGAAAATCTGGAATCCATGCTATCAAGTAAACATTCAATAAATGGATTAATCACTTTGGTGCGTAATCTGTCTTCATCTGCATTGTTGTCTTCAACAAGTGCTAATGAATGCGATTGAAGGAAAGGAGTGATATCATCTTAATAAAGAGGTTTATCTCTTATTTCAGGCAGAGTTAAGCGTGCAGTAGCAACAATTTCCTGCATAGTGGCAAGTGTAGCTGTCGCAGTTTGAAGCTGCTTTGCCAAGATTGAAAGACGCTGAAGAATTCTTTTCAGGACATGTAGAATTATAATTCCTTTGCGAGTTTGAAGTGTCAGTAGAAGGCCACCAGCCTCACCACTGTTGGCATGAATTTCTTGCAGACTAACTATGATAGCATGCAAACATTTTGTTGTTGCTTAAACACATTGATAGTGTGATATCCATCTTGTGTCTCTTGCTCGTATGACTTCTACTTGGGGCCATCTAGGATCTCTTCTACAGCCTTGAATTTACGATTATTTTGGGGACAGTTATAGAGTAGCCGCCAAAGACTATTAAGAACAGAAAACATGTTCTTTATGTCGCTGTATTTATGTACTGCATAGACACACACAAACTGCAACAGATGACTTCGACAATGGACAAAGACTGCATCTTTACTGTGGTATTTGATCATTTGTGATTGTGTTCCATTTTGCTTACCCGACATATTGCTGGCTCGATCAAAGGACAGCCACTGTACATGCTAGCATTGGACTTCAAGATTTCCCAATGCGAGCAGAATCCTTTCTTTTATTGTAGTTACCTCTGTATTTTTCAACTCCTGCAAACTTATAAAGATTTCTTTCGGCTCACCATTAAGGTCAATATAACGAAGACAAACTGACAGAGTAGTTATTCCTCGCAGATCAGTCGCATCATCAGCCATGACAGACAGGGTTTTTTGACCGTTTGAATAAACTCTAATTTTTGCATTCTTATTATTTTGATCGATTTATTTATTTTTTAATTATTTACATCAATTTATTTTAATATTAATATATATACAGTAAAACACCTCTATAAGGAGTAATTTTGGACAGAGAAAACTACCTCTCTATAAGAAAAATTGCTTAAAGAGAGAGAATGAATATAAAATAAATTAATGAATATATAAATGAATTATAAGTTTTAAATACAGTCATGCTACTCTTAATAACTAGTAAACCACTGTTAACTGAGTGACTGTTAGCATGAGACTGCAGTAAAAAATCAAAATCTAAAAATAAATATCTAATAAAAACACAAAAGTAAATTGAAATCTTACTTTAAAAATAACTTGTAATAAAAGTACATTGTGGTATTAAATATTAAAAATAATTGTAATTTAAAAACTTTAATTGTGTAATCAATCAATATTGATTACACTACTCTACATCAATTTTTTTTCTCGTACGGCAATAGGCTACTTCTATGTTGTTTTTGATGCTGATTTCAAATATACTAGCCATTTTCCTCCATCACGTCCACATTTTTAGATTAGTCACAGTTCAAGTTTCATTAGCTTTTTGAAAACTCCATAGACCTCACATATCTTCAGGATGTCTATGGAAATCCTGACTGCAATTAAAAAAGCACTTTCATATCTAT
>MQRK01223716.1:0-10692 GCA_001938485.1 Girardia tigrina | reverse complement strand
AAATAAAATTAATATGTAAATAAAAATTAATAATAAAACTACAAAATTGAATTTTAAAAATAAAATCAGAAAATAATGAAATATTTGTTCGAATAATTGTTTATTAAAAAACATTAATAAAAAATTATCAATTTAGAACGATGTCGAATGACGAGAGTTTTGCTGAGAGTTGTCCAAAAGACAATTCTGATTGTAATGAAAATAAAAGTTTGAAAAGCCATGTTGGTGTTCTTAATAACCACTACCACACGTGCCTCGGGTAAACAAATAAACATATCCGTATTACGTATTTTATCAAGTTTAGTTTTACCAAGAGCAGTGCGTGTGCAGGTATTATGAAAAGCTTGTAGCCGGGTTACCTCTTTTTCAGGTTTTGCCCAGCACTCACTCCCATAATACACTTCAGGAAAAATGCTTGATTCGATTACTATTCTTTTCAGCACTATAGGAACTCGGTTACTTTGAATCGCAGGCTGCAATTCGCATAACTTACTCATTCCACAACGTAACCGCTGACCGATATCCCGACTGCAGCTACCACATGTGGTCAATATACTCCAGAGGTAACAGAACTCATTCACTCATTCTATGACTTTGTCATCACACATCACTTGCGATATTCCAGTCTCCGAGTCATCAGTTGGGCACATGACTTTCGTCTTAGATGCACTAATAGTCAACCCGAATTCTGAAAATGTGCTTCTAAGTATAACAAGGTTTTTACAGACACGATCAATATCAGAGTCGATGACACACAGATCATCCGCATAAGCAAGTCTATTGACTTGAAATTCGTCACCATGCTCGTCGCTCAGAGTAATTCCTCCCCGAATCCTTTCAGTGTCCCCGTTTTGATAACTTCATATTAAAAATAATAATTTTTACCATTTCTCAATAAATCCCAAAATAATAAAAATGTCATCAAATGATTGAAAATGAATTTAATTTAAATTTTACTAAAATTATTAAACTTAATTTTAATTGTGAAATTATAAATATCAACTTATCAAATGATTATTTTAATTATGTTCGAATATTCAATCACTGTAAATACAAAAAATACCAATTTCCATCTGGGTGGAGAATCACCATTCTAAATTCAACATAATTAAATCAACATACCGCATCCATACATTTACACATTCAAACAATTTCAAATATTCCTCACACACACATCCAAATTCATTCAGTTTTTATTTAGTCCATCAAATTTGATAAGCATAATTATACATAATATTAGTACAAGAATGAGCGTTACGTAACACAAAAGTTCAGAATTCACGGCATAAATCGGCGTTTCTTCGATTCCCGTGTGTGAGCAGCTGCTGGGTTGTGTCTCTTCAGCCACCAGCATTAGTTCGCCATCATGACTGCGTCCCACCTCCCCTGGTATCACTCCTTCATTTGGTGCATGTCCTTATGAAACCTTTCTCCCTGTTCGTCGCTCATCGTCCCAAGGTTTCCAGGGAAGTTTTCCATGTGTGAGAATAGGAAGTGCATCTTTATACTCATCAAGCAACTGGGTTTTTGGAATACTTCTATCATGCTGCTGATGAGTCTGGCGTGGTGTGCTGCCTTCGTGTTCTCCAGGAAGTTGTTAGCCCACTGCACAAATTATTTCCACGCGACGCATTCTAGTGTGATCATGGAGTTTTGGAACTCTGTGTCCTTTATGATCTGCCGTATCTGTGGGCCATCGAAAATGCCGGCATTCGGCTTCTCAATGGTCAGTCGAGGAAAGGCTCGGCACAGGTAGTTGAAGCAGCTCCCATCCTTGTCCAGAGCGCGCGTAAACTGTTTCATTAACCCAAGTTTCATGTGTAGCGGTGGGATCAATATCTTCTCCCGGTCAACAAGAGGTTCGTTTATGATGTTTCTCGCCCCAGGTACTAACTGTTCTCTCGCTGGTCTCTCTTTTTTTACATATTACTGGGCTCTGTCTCCATTGCCCCACATACATATCAAGCATGGGTACTTCGTGAACTCGGACTACTGACCAAATAGAGAGTTTACCATCTTTAAGTCGACGCAGATCATCCATTGGTGCTACTCATATTAGATTTTGTCGAGCACGTACTTCACTGCTTCATATTTCTCTTGGAGAGTTGTGGAGTGTGCAAGAGAGATTGAGGTGAACTGGTTCTCGTTGTGGAGGATATATTTTATATATATAATTATGTATAGTCCAGGTTGGCCAAAGGCTGTATCCTAAAAAGTTTACCTGATAGAGCAAAATCAATATGATATTCGGACTCAGAAAGATTAGTCTAAATCGGCCAAGAAACCCCTGACAATTTTTTGGCTGTTATACAGTGTAATTAATGATTAATTACATAATAATTAAAAATTAAGTTAAATTTTAATGATACGACTCATCTAAAATAACCTAACTTACGAAAAATGTAAAACTCAAAGCTTCGTCTGTGTCATTCTTGGTTGTTTGTTAATTATTTTAACACAACGTATTAAAACATGTTTCTTTAAGAAAAAATATTTTTTTAAGTGAAAATTTTAAAAAGAATCATCTTCGTCAAATTCATGTTAACAAATCGATGGTCATCTTTATAACGAAAAAATGTTATTTGAAACAGTGCCGAAAACCAATAAAACTCATATGTTATAAGAAATTTGAACAACAGTTAAGAATTAACTAATAACTAAACACTGACTGTATCAAACTTAATTCGTAAAATACATTTGCTAACAAATAATTCAAGTAAGTGATACTATCACTCAAGAAGATATAGGTCTATTTTCCCTGAATTCGTAAACCTGTTAAAAGGAAGCATCGGATCAAAATTCAGCACAACACTTCAAAGAAAACAGTTCCAAAAAGTATTTCAACAATGTAAAGCAACCTTCTTAATCAATATTGCCTGTAATTTCAGAATCATTTCAGATAGACCGAAAAAAATTGGTTTTTACCTCAAATATAAGCAATGCGAAGCGGTGTTTGTGAAATCTATGTACGATTCATGGAACTCTTAATTAATCAAATCATAGAAATCTCAACTTTTCAGTGAAGTGGCACATGAACTATATCTTCATGTTAGTAAAATACTCTAAACCGATGAATAAAGTTCGTCAATATAAAATTGTATTATAAAGACTGTCAACTTTGTTTATCTAGAAAAGAATACAATTATTTTTCGATATATTTGATCGAGAAATACGGCGTTCGGTTTACCTAAATTTTTCTTTCTAGAAAATAGCCAGTGAACGGAATGAGTTTGTCATCACATTTCTGGAATATAGGCTCTAACTATATAGGCACTGGAACTACAGTAAAATTGGATAATTGTTTTATTTTTTTTCGTAAATCAACTTCAGTACTTGAATAATAAAATTATCATATGCCTGGTAGTTTCATAAGACCTACAATCATAATTTTACCGATTGGTGTCTGTTAATCTAGTCATCATAACTTAGCTTAAAAGCTCTTTTTTTATAATGAGAACAAGCACGAAAATCCACTACAATGAACACTAATGGTAGATTGGTGTTGATCTGAAAGTCATGACCATATTGTGATATTACATATGAATGCATTTAATGTATTCAAACAGATTAAACAAAGTACTGTTTTTTTCCTTGGAAGTGAGTTTATGTGTACCACAACAATTACATACTTAAAATAAAATACAAATTTACATATACTTAAAAAAAGGCAATAATCGAAAAGTACTAATTTACCTTTCGTGTAATTTCGAAAACTGCATTTTTGTGTCTAAAATTTCATGTAAATATGTATGTTTGGGAACACAATTGTATGTTTTGTATTTCTATCAATTCTTTAACCACTACGCCTCTGGTGTTTTAAATGACAATAAGAAATAAAAAATGGTGAAAAATTAATGCTCGATAAATAACTGGAGAACTGTGGAGAATCGGATTTTAAACCTATCATTACAATTCATCAAATGAGTAAACAAAGTACCATTAATCCGATCGTAATTCTGTTGAAATAATCGTCATCATCGACATTGTCAAAGACTCATAGAATCAGCAATTATCTCAGAGGTCGGTAATCGAAATTTTCGAATCGAAACCGCACTTGTGAATATTACCTCGAGAACGACCGCGCATGCTTATGAAGATGATAACTACATGAGGCACCCGAATCGAAATGCCCATTGAGTAGACATAACAGATCGTTATTATGTTGCTAAAAGCAGTACCTTCCCGCTTTTTTATAAGAGTGTGAAAATCTCATTTTGCAATATTGATTTTTATCATTATTAGGGTGAACCAAAAGTCTTTTCGTATTTTTTATTAAAAATTTAAACAAAATTTTACAACAAATAAAAAAAACATTTAAGTTTCAAAGTAAAGGCCATTTGAATCTATAGCTTGAACCTATCTATGGGCAAGTTGTGCGATCCCGCTGCGGTACCAATCCTTGTTCTTAGAAGCGAAGAACTGGTGACACCCGTTTTCGACCTCGGCCAGATTATTGAAGCTGCAACCATGAAGAAAGTGTGCCATAGAACGGATGGCACAAGATCCGGACTATACGCTTGGTGTGGAAGAAGTTCAAAGGTGTCGAGATTTTTGATTTTTTCCTTTGTTTGTTTGGTGGTGTGCGGTTTTGCATTGACCTGTTGTAGAAGAACTCACTTTCGGTTGATCAAAGCGGGGTATTTCTCGCCAAGTGCCGCATACATTCGATTAAGTTGGACACAGTAAAGGTCAGCATCGATGGTACGACTATTTGGAACCAGCTCGAAGTGAATCACGCCTTCGAAATTCCACCAAACACACAAAAGTGCCTTCCTTGAGAAACGATCTCGTTTCACTACCGGTTTCGCCATTTGTCCGGGTTCCAACCATTGATTTTGTTAGTCTGGATTACTGAAGTAAACCCACTTTTCATCGGAAGTTACAATTCGATGGATGAAACGGTCATCGCGCGGATTTTCAAGCAATTTTCGACAAGTTTCGAAACAATTTTCGGCTTGAATTTGTGTCAATTCATGAGGCACTTCTCGACATCGTCTATTGACCTTGCCAAGAGCGTGAAGGTGTCGTACAATGGATGTTTGAGGAATATCGAGTTCGGTCGACAATCTGCGATTACTTATTAACGGATTTGTCTCGACGGCTTCACGAATTGCTCGGGAATCTACGGTGATAGGCCGGCCTGAACGTGCATTGTCTCCGAGGTCAATGTCGCCTTCGTTGAACCTTTTGAACCAATTTTGTGCAGTACGATTTGAGACCACATTATTGCCTTCAACTTCGCATATCTTCTTTGTTGCTGTAGTTGCGTTTAAGCCCTGTTTCCAGTAATGGTGTAAAAGAACACGAATTTCAAAATTTTCCATGATTTTTCTAGAAGACCATAAAAATTATATTAACGACTAATTAGAAGTTTTAATATATATTGTGATAGAACAGTTTAAGAGCTTTAAAAACATATAACACAGGTATATAAAATATCTTTATTTGGTAATAAGAAACAATTGAACAAAAAGACGTAGAAAATACGAAAAGCATTTTGGTTCACCCTAATAGTTAACCCCGCAGTATTACACTAATATCTATAAGAGCAGGGACCCGCATCATAATATGAGGTATTATTGGGTTGGCCAAAAAATCATTGCGTTTTTGAGTACGTCCTAATAAAAAGCTTGAAAATATAAAACGATGTGATAAAATTTAAATTCAATTATATATTCTGAAACCTAAATTTTCAGACTATGTTTATACAAAATATTAATTGATTTTGTTTTAATTTATTACTTTACCGTCAATTCGAAATGGAAAATCAAAATGAGCATATTCGTCATGTTTTGTTGCATTATTTTCGCAAAGGACAGTATATCGTGTAAAAATATTTGTGCATCCATGCATCATTTTTTGATAATAAATATTTTAGTAGAAAACGCAATGACTTTTTTGCCAACCCAATAGAAATAGAAAAAGCAATACAAAATAATAAATTGGTCAACCCGGGAGAATTTGAACAGTGTAACCTTTAACTTTTTCTTAGTCAGAAGACGATAATCACATCACCTTTACACATAAAACTGATATAAAAGCGAACTTTAGCCAAGGTATTCAATAAAAATTGTCAGATATCGCAACATTAATGTATTTTATATTCAAGAATCAGTAAAGTGAAATTACAAGGAATATTTGCTTGTTTTTGTGATCAAAAGTCCAAAAGTCATCAGGATACCGCAATTTGGAAAGAAACCTTCTGGATGCTGGTTGCAAGAGAAATTTCAAATCAAAGCATTTTTAGAGTCAAAGAATGCGTTTCATGAGGATATGGAACTAACTTTTTATAGATTATTAAGAACACAAGACTGATTTTGATAAGATTTATTGATATGAAAAAAAATCAGTGATCAGTCTCTGATTGTACATCTTAAAATTCTGCGAAAACAACCAATATTTAAACAAACTGTTATTTATCCAATTTATAAAAATTAAATTAATTAATTTAATTTTAAGACAGTTTCCAAAAATACTAATTGTTTGGGAGAGTTCGCATTTTAATTCACATCATACAAGCATACATTTACATTAAACATTTCATACAAACATTTATAATTTCAGATATACCTTACATGGATAAAATTAACGATCGACATACACTACCGTGCAAATTAGTTGGGACACTTCGTTTTTCGGTGAAAACTCAGCAACCATCAATCTGATTTTAATGAAATCAACAACCAAGATGCTAATTGAGTAGAATACTATACTCACAACGTTTGGTTAAGATATATTTAACACAACGAAAGATTCGACCTTTTTAATGAAAACACCCCGTGCAAATTACTTGGGACAGCCCTTTTCAAGTGCGAAACATTGATGTAAATCCATAAATTGACAACTCCTTTGAAAGTTTTCTTGTCAGTGTACACAGGTCGTATATTTTGTCGTGTTTTAATAAACTTAACGTTGTGCGAAGGTATATGAATGTGTGCGATGTGTGTATATGAACCAATCACATTCTTCAGCATTGACATCAGTCACCCGCTCTATATAAATGCACAGAATAAAGTAGTGATTATTTTCTTTTGAATCAAGTCTGTTTATACTTATACGTCCGTTGCATACCATGGATGTGGCTGAAAACATTAGAAAAGTTGCAGTTGAGCATCATATGAGTGGTTTATCCATCAGAAAAATTGCAAGAAACCTCCCAAACTCAACCATTGGAAATATTATCAAACGATATTCAAACACTGGGGAAATTTCGTCCAGATGTCGTGGAAGATGTAGTCGTGAACTTGTACATATTTACAATGTTAACTTGTACATATTTATGTATTTTAAAATAAAATTCTTACTTTTAATTGATGTAAATGTAAAATAGATAATGTAAAATAGCAAAAAAAGAGAAAAGGTATATTGGCATTAATTTAAAAGACACTTAAAATCATAACTAAATATTGTTATGAAAGTTAATGAAATTCAAAGCACAAATTTAAGACAATAATCGTTTTATTTTCTTTCATGTAATTGTGATTATTTATTAATTTGTTAAGTATTCTAAAAAGATTGTAAATATGAAATATATTTTACTTGTTGAAATTATGAGTTCATAATTGAAACGTGGATATTTAACTAGCGACCATGCTAGTATTCCAATCAAAGTTTTGAGGCTTCCTAAACTAGAGCTTACATTAATCTTAAAGGAAACCATCTAAAAGAAAATGAAGGAATACAATGGAGTCGATTCTGAAGAAGGTCAGATATGGTAAATTGACATATGCCAATGCTCTGATTTGTTTTTGGTTAACATTCTCGGAAATGTGGAATTATTTATTCATAGACGAAGCAAAAGTTATTTGGGGAAATGCAACAGAAGATGGTAAGAAGCCTATGTCAGATATAGAATCCGAAAAATGGTTCCAGAAAACATTCATAAAGAAAGTACCGCTTTTGGAAGAACTGGACAAGCTAAGCCAAATTTGTAGAGATGAGCATGAAAGATACTTAACATTTGAATTAATGGTGCGAAAAACAATTGAAAGTTTCAGGAAACACAGCGATGAAGAAATGTTGAATGAAAAAAAAGCTAATAAAACCTCAAGTTCTGAAGGATCGATTTGTTTTCAAACCAATCATCTCAGTGGACGAAATGAGAGCGGAAGCGAAGATTTATGAGGACATGTCAAAAGAAGAAAGGAATGATATCTTAGTCCTCAAAATATCCTATGCAGAAATGGCAAAGAAAGACAAAGATCAAGTTAGAAGATATGAGAATCCTGAATATAGAAGAAATACAGTTCGATTGACTGAAACAATCGACAGACAACCAATTTTAAAAGTATGCATCAAAGATGTGTACAATGAAGAAAACGTGGATAAAAAGATATTTATGAATATGATGTAAATGTAAGAGACTCCATAGTGACTATTTCGTCTGTAGAGTCGACATAAAATATCCAAAAAATCGAATTGCGGAGGCAAAAAGGGTCAGACGGTAGATGGTAGGGTGGTGTTAAGCTGAACAGTCACAATGCGTTAATGTTGTTGGATAGTAGAGCTAGTGTTTCAGTTATTAGTGAGAAAATTTGGTTAGAAATTGGACGCTAGTAGTTTATTTTTCTACTAAACACAACTTCGAAGGGCGACTATCCGGTCGTACTCTGGACTGTTGCATTTAGACAGAATTCTATCTTCGGAACAATTTGCCGACGAATTATTAATCAATAAGAAACGAAAACAATAATTATGATAATTGAAATAACGTCAGATGAACTATTTCTGCTCATCATTTCTAAACATTAATCAATAATCCTTGAGAGACACCCAGAAAATCTTATACACTATGCTACCATACAAAATGAAAGTTATCACTTCATTTCATCAAATTCTATGCAAAAAAATTTTTTACCAGCTTATTAACTTTTCAACCGAATAAAGGTATTATTTGCTAAACAGAAGTGACCAATTGCTGGAATTCTCGAAAGAGTTACCATAAGAAAGAACTTGTTGGGAAAAAAATTTATTAGAAATTACTATCTTAAATAAATAAATATGTAGACTGTCTTGTAAATATCGATTGAAGTATTTAAATATTAAATAGTAGCATAGAACTTTCATAAAAAAATGTATATGCACTGTTTGGAAAAATTGATAGAAAATTTAAATTAGACATTTTAAATTAATGAAATATGGTATTTAAAACTGTAGTTGTCACAATAGTGAAAACTATGACATTACTGTTTAGGCACCTCAATAATGTAAACGCAAATATTTAGTTTGATACCAAATAATTAATTAATTACTATAATAATTATATATAATTAATACATTGATTTTTAATTGATTTATTTTTTGAAAAATAATTACATTTATAATATGACCATTATATATCATATTACCAAGTAATGTCAACGTAACATTGTTGTGATACAATCATATTCGAAATCAATATTTTGCACATAACTGTAACTTATAATTGGAACCCATTTGCATCTAACAGCAAGATGCAGTGAATAACACGAAATCAATACTGAATATTGATGCAATGAAATTAAGTTCTTTTACAAAAATGAAAGCAACCTTATAACATTAACAAAAACAATAATTAATTAATAATTAGTCAATAAACAAGATGAAAATCATTTATTAATCATTAAGCAATAATTTGTGACGTTTCCGATTCGCATTCCATCGATCATCTATCGACATCGCCGAGTGTCATCTAACAATGAACGATCAATAACAGAGGAAAATAATAATTATTTGATGATAATTGAATCGATGTCAGATGAAATATTTCTGCTCACAAGTTCGCACTCGTCATCTCTCATCATTAATCAATAATCATCGAATAACAACCGATAGACAATTTTACACACCGTGTTCCCAGGCAACTACAGCCGTTTGTTAGTGCTTGATTCCACCGATTTTATCTCATGATTATTTTATCTTAAAGAAAGAGATCAAAAAAATGAAAAATAATTATTTCATAAGATAATCGATAATAAGATTTCAGATTTGAAATTCTGCTCACAAATTCGCACTCGTCATCTTTCATCATCGATTTATTTCGGTAAATTAGACAAAACACAAAATGACAAAGTAAAACTCACCTCTTTGAAAATTGCTTTATCTCGGAAAACAATTAATTTAAACAATTTTTTCCAGAAATGTAGTTTTAAAAATAATTAATAATATTTCACTTTTTTTGTTAATAAAAACATTTAATTTTTTTAATTTAAGAGAATAGAAATAGATATTTGTGTTGATTTTAAAAATTTACGATAATTATTTTTTGAATATTGATTTTGAAAATTCATTAAAATTATTTATCAAATTTGATACAAATTGTTGAAATGCGCGTTAGGTTGAAAATTGTTTGGAAAGATTGATAGAAAATTTAAATTAGACATTTTAAATTAATGAAATGTGGTAATTAAAACTGTAGTTTTTTAAAGTTTGTTTTCACCCATAAAAATGATTCTATTCATTTTGTTTAATCGAAATTTTAAGAAAAATGAAAGAAAATTATTTTGTTAATTAAAGTAGAACTTTTTTTATTTTTTAGGAAGTTTAAAATTGGATATAGTCATAAAATTGATCTTTTATCTCATACCCGATATATATTAATCAGTACATATCACTGCCGTTTTAAGCGTTAGATAGTTATTTACTTACTATTTAAGATTACGAATCGAACAATGTAACATTCTTACACTAATACACTCATACCTCGTTATACGG
>MQRK01223710.1:14111-26288 GCA_001938485.1 Girardia tigrina | reverse complement strand
AAAAAATAAAATTTAATATAAACTGCTGATAATTTATAAGTAGATATCTTGCAATTAATATTCATTCCACCATATTGTTCGGGAACTCCGAATTTTCCGTTTTTTCCCATTTTGGGATCTTAAAAAGTTTTTGCGATCACATTTTTACATAATTATTTATTGTTATCGAGAATGAGTAAGGGTGCAAAGTTGGAAGAAAATTGATTAAGTAAAAAGCCGTCAAAAACAGGTTTCTAAATTTCATGAAAACATATAAATGTATATATATAAAGTAGGCTTATAAAAACAATGGAAAAATAGACATTTTTCAAAAATTTTAAAATACTGCACTCAGATTGGATGACTGGAAAACGCACAGGTTTATTTTTTGGAACGTAGCTCTCCACTATTCCTTAGATAAGGAGAATCTTTGCTGTGTGTTTGAATTTATTTGAATGAACAAGAGAAAAACGCATATTGGACAGGCAAACAGACAAACTTTCTACGTTTTTATATCTATTTATATGAATTTCTAATGTGTTTTACAATGTTCAAAATATTATTTTTATCAGTATTTAAAAAAAAGAAACTTCTAACCTTCGATATGTTTCGCATTGCATTTAGATAATGTGTTTTTGTTAATTTCTTGTTCATACAATACTTTTTCACACTCATATTTTGTCCAAGTTACTTCAGAGGCCGGATTCGACTCATCGGTTTCACAAACAAATGAACTAAACTTGCCCGCTCTCACAGACAACAATGGAGGTGAAACTAATGTCAATTTGGTCGGGGGATAAACGACTTTGAGAATTAAATCATTGCTCTTGATATTATCAAATAATCGAAACGGAGAAATTATCGAACAACTAAAAATATAAAAATAAGATCATAAAATATGTCTAAGAAAATAATTAAAAATGAATTAAATTAACACATAATGCTCAATTTTTTATTGCATATTTTATGTTAATTGTTATAAATTTTATTTACATTTTTAACATACATTGTCACTAATTTGTAATACAACTGTTTTTTTGTTAAATTATGGAAAGAAAAATCATTAATAAAATAATATATTATAAATATAATATGTAAATGAGTGTTGAAAAAGTTTATGAATATCATATTTCAAAAGTTATTGTTGGTAATTGATTACTGCGCTTTTCAACGTTACAAACTGAATAATTGCGGAAAATGTCTGCTGAAATAATCACACGTTAAAGCAAATTGCAAAACATTTAACCTATGTAGATTAACTTATTTCAGGGTAAGTATGCATGCCTGTAACAAGTACCACGTAAAGCTGTAGGTGTTCACACCTACCTGTCCCATGTTTGGATGTTTGGCGACTAAACCGGCTCCCTCACGCAGAGAAACATTGGAAAAGAGGGTGTGTGAACACCCAGCAGGATGAAAAACAAAACCTGGCTATGGGTGTGTAGGTAGCGTTTTCATTATTATCAAATTCAGTAGTCATAATTTAACACCACAATCTTTATTAATATCAACCATTCACATATTTAAACAAATTTCTTGTTAATTCAATTATTTCACTCAAGATTAATCTATTAATTTTTTTTCCGATTAAATTTTGAAAATTTGCTAAATTTTAAAAGAATTTTTACATTTTTACTAAATTTTATCATAAAGGCTAATTAATTTAAATTTACTATAAGGCTTTTATTAAAAAAATATTTCTTAAAATATTAATCCGTTAATTATCTATTTTAAAATATATTTAAACTTATTTCATAACTTTATCTATTTTAAAATATATTTAAACTTATAACTTTAATTAAAATGTATCAATTGTTATGACAGCAAGCATATTTTAAATAAGTATTTAATTTTTATGATATTTTTACTTTACTTTTTAATTTTTTAATAACAACACTCATCCATTTAAAAATATATTTCAAGACAATGTATTTCGAGTGATCTACCGTCATCTTCAGGTCACTAATTAATAATCAATTCACCTGTATATAAATACAAAAATGATGATTATGTAATCGATTGCATGAAATCATGCTAATCAAAAATTCTCAATAAGCTGGTTGAGACTGCCGATTTAACATTAATTTTAGGGCAACGTGACCTAATTAACAATGCTTCACACGACACTCTCTCTCAATAACTATCAAAATGCTTACACAGAATTTTGAAATTATCAAAATTAACATCACATTTACATTTTTTTCTATGTTCTGCAATATTACTCTTACTCTCTTTTCGACCATGTTCTTGAATTCGTTTACAGAGATGACGGGCAGTCTCTCCAATGTATGTGGCATCGCAATATTACATTTATATTCATAAACAATATCAGAACAAAGTGTAAAAGGTGTAATAGATTTATTACTGAACATATTTTGAATTTTATGAGATCGTGATATAACTTTTTAAATTTAATTCATTGTTAGTTGCTTTTAACAATGCATTTTTAAAGTTTTTAAATCCATCAGAATAAGGTACAATTAAACAATATTTAGGCATATTATAAATATACAATGATCCTTCGATTTCTTTCTTAGATCCATCAGGAGAAGCCAAACTCTGATTTTTTGAAAGATCTTTCAAATGTATTTTATGTACTGTTTCCTTTATTAATTTTTCTAGAAAAGATTTAGAATAACCATTCTGATTTAACAAAGAACTTAGTTTATTAACACTTTCTACAGATTTAATAAAAGTGGAATACAACGACCAGGAGCGATAAATTAAACCTTTAATCATGTTTCTTTTATACTTAAGTTCACAAAAACTGCCTGGTGAAGTATATAAACCTGTATAATTTTGCTTCATATAAATTCCAGTCTCGTAACTAAGAGATTTTCTTTCAACCAAAAGATCCAGAAAAGTTAACACTCCATTCTTTTCATTTTCAACTGTAAAAGTAACATTTGAATGTAACGAATTCATAAAATTTAAAAATGGAAGTACATCAGCCTGATGTAAAATCAAAAAAAAGTATTAATAAACTAAGTTCTTTGTTAAATCAGAATGGTTATTCTAAATCTTTTCTAGAAAAATTAATTGTCTATTGACACACAAAAATATGTAAAAACCAAGCCATTAGGCTTGGACATAATTGGGTACAAAAAAGATGAACTTCTTGGACATAAACACTTTGGGTTCGTACATTTTTTATAAATCCACTACTCTACGGACATTTTGACATCGTCATGTATCAAGGATTACTCAGTGTCATCTTCAGACAATAAACACCATTCCTTCATTGTTTTATTTATTTATTTGTAATTTTTAAATATTATCTTTTAAAACAACGAAATTCCTTTGTTAATTCATGCAATATTTTATTTTAAAAATTCTGGAACAAAATAATATTGATAAATAAATTATGTTTTCTGGATTATGAAAATTATTTGAAGATGTATTTTTTTAAAAAAAAGTATGTTTTTTCTTTCCATTAAATGTTTTTGAAAGTAAAATTATTAATGCTTTTAGATTTATTTTTTTATTCTCTTAGAAAAAATCTAAGTGTTTTTTTTTATTAATAAAAACATTGAATATAATTATTGTTGAAAAGATTTTAAAGTTTAAGTCACAATATTTTTTTAAAATTGTAATTAATTATTAATTAATTAATTAATCCTAAATTTCAATTAATTCCCCATGAAATCCTTTTAATATTTGGTTATGTTTTCGTATAATAATTCAAAACAAATGTATAATTTTATTTATTGTAAATAATTGGTAAAATTTTTTTTAACTTTTATGGAAAAAATAAATTTGAGAGTTATTTTAAAATTGATCATAAAAATAAATTATTGGTAAAGATGATTAATACGATTTGATATATCTTAAAAGATTTTTATTTATTAAAATTAAAAAAAAATTATTTGATATTTTAATTCAATTTTTAGTATTTAAAAAATGTTTGAATGTTAAAAAATATTTTTATAAACTAAATTTACGTTTTTAAAATATTTAAAATTACTTTTTTTAATATTAGTATTTTATTAGGTATTCAAGTATGAAATTTGTAGAACTAAAGTCAAAGTTTATTGATAATTTACCAATAAAAATATTAATCATTCATCAAAGTATAAACCGATATTATCGACACACTTTTACCATTTGAGCTCAGCTTCTTGATGCCATTTAAATAAAAATTTGCTGGTCGAGAATCTATAAATTCCTGGAAGGAATTTTTTACGGCATCATCGGAATTGAATTTTTTTCTCATCAAAAAGTTGTTTAATTTGAGAAAGAGATGGTAGTCAGTGAGAGTGAAGAGTCTGGTGAGTATGGAGGATGATGCAGAAATTCCAACTCAAGTTCTTTTGTTTTTTCACTGTCCTAAAAGCAGTATGTGAATTCGAATTATCGTGGAGCTAGATGAGGGTCGACCTGTTAGCCAAACGCGAATGCTTTTCTTTGAGTTTCCGCATCAACAAAATCAACGAACAAGGTTTCAAGAAGTCATAACGGATTACACCTCTGGCAGACCACCAAACATTCACCCTCAGCTTCTTTTGATAAATGCTGTACTTGGACTATGTTTTGGTGCTACATTCGTATCCACAAAGCTTGTTGAACCTTAAAAATTATTATATTGGATCCACCTTTCATCAAAAGTGACGATTCTATTCAAAAAGCGGTTAAGTTTTTCACGAGAAAGCATAATAAAGAAAGCATCCAAATGTTCATGTAGAATTTCCTTATCAAACATTTTCACTTTATTAATTTGATCTTAGTCATTCAAACGTTAGCTATAAATCATGAGTATTTATGATGGATCTGAATCCACAGTTACCTTCAGTTTACCTGCGTTCTTAGGCAACCCCGAGACAGTTTACAATTTTTTATTCAAGAAATAAACTTAACCAATTTGAGATTGTGTGCTGCGCAGTAGTATTGTATTCGAATACACTATTGATGTTTGCATGGTTCCTAATACTGAGGTTTCACGTAGAAACTCGTACTTCATAATAGTTCGAATTTCTGTATTTTACATTTTTAAAATACTGATTATTAAAACAAGTTACCAATAATTTTAAATAATGTTTATTTTTGTGTTCAATAGCCAATATATATAACAATCAAACAAAAAAAAGCTGAGCAACAAAATATTAAGTCATTGTAAAATTATAACTATTTGTATTTATTTTAATAATGTTATCAAATTTCATTCTTGACAACCTAATATAAATATCTTTTTAGAGTTTTAAGTTATTTATATCCAAATGAAATTCTGTCCAATTTTCAGTTTGATACAGGCTCACTTTTCTTTTTGAATATTGTCATTTTGATAATTATTTTTAATTATATTTTTTTATTATTCTTAAATTACTTTAAAATTGCTTAAGATAATTCAAGGAACCCTTCCAGCAGTCTAATGATCAGATTTAACAACGTTTTGATTTATATCAGTAATAATTTATCTAATTTTATTATTTGTTAAAAATTGAAATGATAAATTTAATTTTTTTAAAACCTCTCTTTTTGAAGAAGTAATTAATTATTCATGGAAATTGTGTTTCCCAAATTATATTTGATCTTAAACTGTCTGAATTTTTCAATTATCGGATTGGGATTAATATATAATAATAATTATTATTTTATAATTATGATTATTAATATTATTACTATTATTAATTCTATTATTATTATTAATAATATTATTGTTTATGTAGAATGTAAAGTAGAATTTTATTTTAATAAGTATTATTTTCAAATATAATTTATTTATTTAACACCGGTGATCTGGGATTCAGATAAATTAATTAAAATTAAATTTAAACAATAAAAGTGAAAGCAAACTGGGACGGATGGCGTTATCATTATTCTAATCATAATCACTCAATCGAACAATTTGTTTAAATTTTATATTTATATTATCAACCATTTTTCAATCAAATAATTATAAGCGGCCAACTTTTATGTAAAAGTATGTAAATGAATGTAATTATATATATAATTTTTATATTTATTATTTTATATATACAAACAGAAGTTTAATAATAACACTGATTAAAAACGAAATGTCTGGTTAAAAGTTACCACAATATTTATTGTCCAACAGAAGATTAAAACGAATTAAGATCAAATTGAATTGGGAGAACAATATTAATAATAACGTGTTTACTATCGTCTCCATCGCATTAGCAAATACAACATTCAATATCAACCATCGCGGATAGGCCAAGCTGAAAACGCTACTGTTAAAAACAAGCAACTTCCGTGTTTATTATTTCATTTTACTGAGCCAGAATTCCAAACGTGTATCTTTACCGCCAATTTATAATCGGCTTTTGTGAAGCCTGTACTGATTGAATTTTACTACTTTTTCTAATAATAGCCATAACTATAATTTCCTCTTTTCGATAAAAGTCGGACAAAACACAGCTTTCTTTTTCCTTCCAAAGCACGTGTTGGATTGCGTCTCTTCACCAGAAGTGAAAAAAATGGAAATCTCTAAATAATTCAATGAATTTATTATCATTTAAATTCTCAAGTTGTAAATATTTCTGTCCGGCGACTACTTTGTAAAATTGTTATTCTTTCTTCTTCTTCTATATCAATTTCATATACGTTCATCATTTGTAATTTCCATAGCGAATAAGTTTCATTAAACATTCGTTGAAATCTGTTTAAACAGTCGATTAAAACAAACAATTTTAATTAAAACAAACATGTAATCGATTACATAATCATTATTTTAGCTTTTATATACAAGTGTATTAAATTATTAATCAGTGACTTGAAAATGACAGTTGATCGTCAAAATATATTGTCGTTTTAAAATCGATGAATTTCGTTATTAAGAAAAAGGCAAATAATTGAGAAACTTAGAATTAATATTTCACCTTTTTTTCTCAAATTAACAATCATTTTATTTATTTCTACAATTTAAATAATATTTTATTTATCCTAAAAATCCGATTAATTTTACAGTAAAAAAAATTTCTTTCTTTATGACTTTCGATCTTTATTAAAAATTATAATTATCCTACTTTATATTTAAATTCAAACCAATATTCAATTTTAAATCGTACAAAAAAATAGAAATAATATTCAATTCAACTTTTATCTGAGATATTTAATTGTTTTACCTAGATTTATTACTGTGTAAATCTGTTTAAAGTTTTAAATTATCCAGATCTCTATCAGCGGTAGGAAAATTATCTAACTCATCATATATTGTTCAATGTTCTTTTTAAACTAATAAAGTTATTAATAAATTACTATTTCGACTTTTGAAAAATTTTTATTCTGAAACTACACAATAATAACTAACAAAATTTTATTTAATTTTCACGAATGTTTAAGAATAAAATCATTTGCTCTTTTTATATTTATGTGTGTATTCCTCTCACAATTTGACACACCTAAAATTACGTTATCCACTTAAAAGCCGCATTCGTGCACACTCAAATCATATAACATTCAGACATGCACACATGTATTAAGTTTCACATTCAAAACTGACACACCATTTATTTTTTTACACACAAACACAATTTCTATTCGCTAATTTAAATTTTTTAATTTTATGACACCAACTCATCGATGGGTTCGTTATTCGATAATCGACTATTGAATTTAATTATTGTTTTGATAAAACGTTTTTGTACAAACATTTATTGACGCAAAGAACGTTTTTTTCTTCATCTTAATTTTGTATTTTTATTTTTTAATAAGATAAATTATATTAATTGTCAGATCTATAGTAAAATGTTATGATTACGACTTATCGAGACAGAAGTTTATAGCAATTTGTCACGTCTACAACTTAGACAGGCATAAGTTTCAGACAGTCAAAAAAATAATATCTTATTTCTAACATGTCATATAGTCTTTTTTAAAAACCGCCTCAAGGATTTGTACTTTTAATGAATTCCATTGATAATATTGTTTGAAAGCTGTATTAAAGTTCCTTAGCAAAATTACAATAATAAAGATTTAAAATCAATTATTGTGTAACTGGTGTTACTGCAAATACTTGGCTTTAAAATACCTTAATTATTATTTATGTTCAAACTTATTGAGACTGGGGAGATAAAAGACAAATTAATAAATTTGATGAAATAGTAAATTATGTTTATAAGGATCATAATCATTTAAAAATATAATTTTCTTCCATTGAGAAGCTTTAACAAGCAATAAATAACCTTATAATAACACATAATTTCGAAAGATTTGAATTTAACATATATTAAAATTTTTTCTGTGTTGATTTTTAAATATTTTTTTTAATTTTATATTTTTTGCACGCAGTTTTTAATATATTTAAATAATGATTTTTTAAATAATCATATTTTTCACCCATTTACACCGGCCGTCTTCATTTGGGAACTCTTAGAAAAATAAACTATCAATGAAGTGAGAATAATTTTTGGATATTTTTAATGTTTTATCTTGTTAATATAAACAAATTAAAGTAGTTTTAATGGTCGTCTTTCTTCTTTCTTTTTGATCTTAATTGTAGGGCCTTGGGTGCACCAAATTATGCACAAGCCTTTGCCACAACTCTCTATTTTTAGCTTCTTTCTTCAGACATTCCATGTTTAGTCCACTCAATTCTTTTAAATCGTCTGTCTTCTTGGATCTTCCTCTTGGTCTTTCTCCTTCCACTCTTCCTTCAATCATAATTTTTGCTAGTGCTTGTTTTCTTTGCTAATGTTTGTAGAATTTCAGCTTCCTTCTCTTGATGGTCTCTTTTATTGATTCCAGTCTTTTACCTAATATTTCTGTCACACTCCTCGAGACAAAGTCGTTGGTCTTCTTTTCTTTTTATGGGACCTTCAGCATTCTTCTGTAGCACTTCATTTAAAACGATTTAAGTCTATCCATGATCGTTTGATTATTGTCTAGCTCTCGCTTCTATAGAGAAGTGTTGTTTAGCCTTAGGGATCTTTATTCTGCTCTTGACATTTATTTGATGTTAAAAACTTTTCTATGCTTAATCAATGCGTTTCTTGAATACCAATCCGGCTTCTGATTTCTTCTTCGATTCCCCCATTCTCTGTGATAGAAGAGCCTAAGTATTTGAAACTATTAACTTGGCAATGTTCTTCCTTAGATTTAAATATTACAAGTTGTGATTTAACTACCTCTGTAATATCCCGTCATTTTGCATTATTCTATTCCAAGTTTCTTGTAATGCATTATTGGATTCTCGCAACTCCTCAGTATATTTCATGTCAGACAGACAACTGATTTTCTTCAAAAGTCCAAATGTATCTTGGTGCATAAAAATATAGAATTATTGATTTATTACATTGTGAGGTTATAGTTATTTCTAGTGAATCAAAATTAATTAACTTTCATAGTATAGTGGGGTCCATAGCCGCCCAAAGCACACTGTGATCATAAATATATTTTTTAAAGTATAACTATCAGTGATTACTAAAAAAGTTTTATAACAGTCGAACCCTGATGAAGTACCTGGAGGATGTTGTAAAGTTTAAGTTGCAAAATTTTTACTATGCGGTATCTGTGACAGCTCAAATTTGGCTTGATATCACTAGCACCCCCTCTGGTTTTAAGAAGGTTAACAATATAATATTTAATTATGGAAAAACAATTTAAGGGATGTAATGAAATTTATTTACCAAAATTTTAATTCTTTCAGAAAATTTTGAAACTCGAGAAATTCTTCATGTATAACTAAAATAAAACAGAAATTGAACAAATGTTCCTGAAAAATAAATGACGATATGCACAAGGAAATTGAAAAACAGCAACGTTTGATAAAAGGTTGACTCCAATCTTGCTCCATGACAATTCAAAATACATACTGCACTTAAGACCGTGACAAAGCCTCAACTGACTACCATTTCGTCCTCAAATTGAACAACTTTTTGGTAGGAAAAAATTTAATTCTGAAGATGCCGTAAAAAATGCCTAACAGGAATTTATAGAATCTGGACAACTAAATTTTAATTTTAATAGCCTTAGCAAGCTACAGTTAAAATGGCTAAAGTGTGTTGATAATATGGGTGCATCCTTTGATAAATTATACGTATATATAAACTTTGACTTTAGTTGTACAAATTTACTACTTGACGACTTAATATTATTGTATTATACCATTTACAAATCAATAAGAACGAAAGATAGTAAGATGAACCATCGATGGTCAAACAGAACGAAAGATAGTAAGATGAACCATCGATGGTCAAACAGAACAAAATTTATCCAGACTCCTAAATATTTACAATAAAGAATATTTCCACATAAAAACCATAATTAATACAAACATATTGGTAACTTTTTTGAAATGAGAATGATCTTAAAGTTTTTTACTTTATTTTGTATTTTCTGAACAATCCTTTTAAATTTTTATTTAAAAAATCAAAATAAGAAAAAAATGCAAATTTTTAAAGATTTTGTCTGAGATTATTATGTATTTTTTGTATTTTTTTAACATTCTTTTCCAAATCAAATCAATCTTCATTTATCAATCAGTCCTGGAAAATGTTCTTTGACTTTTACGCTTGGTCAGGCATTTGAAATAATTCTTTATTAATTTATATAAATAGATAAATGATTTTTTGATGACAAAATTATATCTTCAGTTGTAGCGAATAAGTCTTGAGTAACTGGCTTCTTTGGGACAATTGGGAGTTAATCGTTTAAAAAAATATAGAAAAATGTTTTTATTGAAAATTTCAAAACGAATTTTTTTCAAGTTTATTATTTCGATTAGATTGACAATTTTTCCTTTATAGAAATTCGACGATAATTAAAAAATATATAAATAAATATACTTGATTAGAATATCAAATTTTATTAATTCTAATTTTAAGAAAAAGATATATTTCCAAACGAAAGTATGTAATAATAAGGGGAGCTAACCAAAAGGCAGAATTTAGGCTACCTTGTTGAACCTCTTGAATATTATCTTGTATTTTCATAAGAGATAAATGTAGTAGTCTTACTACTACATATATATTTATTATGTATATACACCATTTAACATTTCAATTAAAAGAATAAACTTTTAAATTAAAAAAAATCAATTTCCCAATTTCTTAATAAGAAATTTTAAATTTCCCAATTTCTATATCAACTTTTAAATTGATAGCATGAACATTTTAATTAAAAGATACAAGACAACGTCATTGCAGGATAAAGAAAAGCTAATTAGGGCCTTTGAATCAAATCAAGATTGGATATATCTAAGCTCACAAATGGGTATAAATTTTAACACTGCTAATGGTATTGTATCAAGATATAAAAAAAACAATGAAATCCAAGGCAAAAGAGGAGGTCATAAGAAATTTATTATCACACCAGAAATAGGTGATTGTCTTGTAGATTATGTTAAGAAAAACAATTTGGCAACATTGAAAGATATGGAGCTTTTTTATTCAACAACAACGGAATTCGTGTATGTGGTATGACCATGTAGAAACTACGATTAGCGAGACAAAAGAATTAAATCTTGAGTCATATTATAGGCATTCATCGACTTTTAATATTCGATGCATTGAGAGAGCGGACATTATGGGTGATTAGGTGCATATAAAAGTAAATGTTTTTTTGTAAATTTCATTTTTTAAAATAAATATTAATTAAATTGTTAATATTTTTAATTTAAAAGTGGATACAAAAATTAGTAAATTGATTTTTTTAATTTAAAAGTTCATTTTTTAAATTAAAAAGTGAAATGGTGTATATAATTATTATTATTGATTTAATCAATAATAATAAAAATTAAATCAGCAGATTCGTTCTTTCTCTGCAAAGTCAACCGCAACCTACAGAAAAGTCAAATTTATCAATTTCAATACCTGGAATTTATTTTTTGCAACATTTACACTGTCCATCTGGATTCGCGTGACAATGGTAATGACATTCTCAGTCAAATACCACCATCTCATTGGACAACAACCCTCAACTCCAAAGATTCGTACGTACAATCAACTCTAATTCTTCATCATACAACTTTGATAAAGAAGTCAAAAAACACATATTGGCATTGAATAATTTGACTATTAATTGTATTCATGAATATTTGATGTCTATTGTGTAAACATTATTCATCTCTTCGTCTAGTTATTCCAATAACGTTAATGGAAGCAGACATCATATCCAATTTTTACTTTTCATTACAATAAATAGTAAAATAAATTGAATGGATTTAACAATATAATTTAACTTGATCAAAGACAAACAATCAGAGCCGTGGCAACCACCCCTCGCGCCCCCCAGTCGGGGGGG
>MQRK01223698.1:7221-19610 GCA_001938485.1 Girardia tigrina | reverse complement strand
TATCCATTTTCCTTCTTTTTGAATCATTTTCATAGCATGTAGACGTTTACTTATGGCTGCTTGAGTAACATTTAACTGTTTTGCAAGCTCTTTCTCTGTTTGAGTAGAATCTTCATTCAATAATGATTCCAAATCTTCATCTTCGAATCTTTTTGGTTGACCGGAACGCTCTTTGTTACTTACGTCGAAATCTCCACTTTTGAAACGTTTATACCAGTTCTCGCAAGTCTGTTGAATTGGTGCATGTTGACCATAAGTTTCATCAAGAAGTCGAAAACTGTCTGCAGCTTTTTTCTTTTGATTAAAGCAAAACAGTAGTGCTTCCCGCAAATGCTGTTTTGTTGGTATGAAAGTTGTCATGCTAAAACGTAATTAAAAATATGTTTATGACGCATTTAAGGTCAATGACCTACTTAATTTTAATGCCTCGATTTCAGCACTTTAAAAATCTGTACGTAAACTGTAAAATAATGCTTATTACAGAGGTTACACCATCTCTTAGAAAATCCAAAAAACTAAGTTATATACCTAATATATTTGTCATATTGAATTCATTGAACTTGTCAACGCAACTAAAAAGGCATACTAAATAAACCTCAATGTGTTCCAAATGAAGCTGAATCTCTTGCTACTGAAGATCTAGACAAACATTTTTATAGGTTTTGTACACTGAAAAAGTAAACGAAAGAAGATGTGACCAATATCAGATTGACAAAGATTTTTGAAGCCTACTGACAAAACTATTGCAGTCCTTGAAAACAGAATTATCTTTTCATCTGCATGAAGCAATACCAACGTTTCTTTCGCTTACAAAACTTCCATTTGCAGTTGATGTCGAAGGTATTCCTGAGTATTTTAAAGAAGCGTTCATATATTTTACAAACAGTGATGGTACATACGTTATATATATCTCAATTTATGAATCAATTTTAAGAAAAAGCGAATATCAAATGCGAAAAAATAAATATAAAATAATAACAAAAAAGAAAATTTCATAAAAATGAATAAGATTAATACAAATATAATTAGAAAAACCATTTATCTTGATGGATAAAATGAAATTTGAATCCTTTTATGTGAGTTATTATGATACAATATTTATTAAATTATATTTTGTTCTCTTCATTTAATGTAAAATGAATGATTTAAGAAGAATCTCTTTTACCACAATAATATTTAATAAGGAAATTATATTTAAATGTTTAAAATATCAATTGTTCTTTAAAATGATTGTTAGGATTCAGATAAATAATGACCATAACTTTTCAAGTCTTTTTGGTAACTTTTTAATTTTGGACGAAAATTAATGTGTATAAGCGTATTATATTCAAAATAATATTTTATTTAGCATTTTGTTTATTTTTTCCTAAATCAACGTGTTTTCTCCCCTTTATCAAATTCCCTGCATGGTGGTCATACTTTAGGGTGAAATTAGGAAGGAAAGCATGATGATTATATATTTCGTCCTTATTTATTTATTATTAATGTTGTGTCGCGCTTATTTTTAAAATTTTTTATTGTATTATTCAATTTTATTAATAATTGTTTTTGTTTTAATTTGTAAAATTAGTTTTTTCTTTTTATCTTTTTATCAAAATTGTAGTCAGTGGTTTTTATTGGAAAAATTAATTTTTTTAAAAGAAACCAATTATTTTTTTATTATCGAAAATCGACTTTTTATTTGGGGGAAATCGATCCGAGCACTCTCGAGATGTTAAATGATCAAATCATCCTCGATACCTTCGTTGACAAAGCAATTTAGTTGACCCAATCAATCCAACCGACAGAGACCGAATACACGGACCACACAAATTAACATTTATAAGATTATTTTTTAAATTGTATATTGCATGGTAATATCCATTAAAAAGTTGATATTGTCATATAAAGCAGATTTTAAAAAATTTTCTTAAATTACTTAAACTGTTTAAATGATACAGTCATAGCCGGTTAACGTGACCATATCCATCACTTCTCCTTTGGCCACGTTAACCGGCTTTGACTGTTTTTTATTTCCCATCTATTTAAATCCAAAATCCAAAATATAACTAACATCTAAAGTATCTAACCTAAAATGTTTCTATTCCTTAATGGAACTGATGTTTACGCAAAATGTCTAAGTTGCTGATTGTTTTAAATAGGTAATGATCAATTAATTGTAGTAAATTGATTAACAACGTCACTTCAAATAATCTTTTCAATTTGACTCTTAATTTATCCAAATATTCCTGCTACAAATTTACATTTGATGTATTATTTGTGGAGTTTTTTATCGAATTTTGTGGTGTTCTGAAATTTTTTAATGCTTGTGTGGTGACACTGACAAAAGAACAAAAAAATGTGCAAAAGAATTAAAAGCAATAACTTTGAATAATATAACGAAATGTGCAGAATATAAATCACATGGAATTTGCCATGAAATAAACTATATTTTTATACGTTAATTTGACATTAATAAATATATACTTTTGAATTAAAGCAATACTTTATAGAATTTTCCATGACACTATATAAATAGTGTTATTGCACAAAATGTTTAAGGAGAAAGGCTATCAAAGTAAATAGCTATCGTCATGCGGTAAACACTCCAAAGCTCTAAAAAATGTTGAAGAAGAAAGTACTCTGGAATTCACAGTACTCCATGCGTCAGATGGTCAATACTGCATCTCAGAGAAAGCAATTCGGTTCATTGTCAAAAATGATGTTAATATAGTGTGATGTGTGGCGGAGGTGCATGAGACCCCACCTGCATTGACACCACAGGGAGCTATGAAGGTCTTGTCGGAAAGTTGATTTCTGCGCCTCGAGCATCGACATTCCCTCGAATTGTAATTATCCACCGCGCGCGGCAACGAATTGAATTCTATCGAATTTCTCCGATTGTTTCTGTCAACAACTGAATTCGATCCGCCTCGTCTGATCACTGGCGGCTGTCTCCAATGCAAACACATTTACCACTGTCGGTTTCGAGTCGATCGATTCAGAATTAATTATTGATTTGTCGATTCCCTTGTGTTTCGATGTGATTTTACAATCACTATTTTCTGCATTCGATAATAAAATCCAATTTTCATGGACTGTCTCAATTGTGCCAGTACAAACGAACGATTTGTATTTCACGTTCACCCATTTACTGATAAACGAAGCATATTTATCTGACATATCGGTTTTCTTACGAAAAGATTGAAAATAAAATTGATTAATGAATCAAAAAATACGCAAGTTTTCCATTTAATTAAGTATATTTAAACAAACTCGATTAATAAAAATTTACAATTTGTTTTCTCTGAGTTACAATACGCTGAGTTACAGACGCAAATAAATTTTTAACTTTAATTTTTTAAAAATCACATCTTATTTACATAATATTTTTTGTAATGTTTTTGATTTATTTTTTTTAATTAAGAATCATGCGAACTCAAATCGTCCACTATTTAAAAAAGATTATCTTCTTCCATTTTTTTGTTGATAATTCATAAAGTATCGGAACTAAAATCACCAAATTTATTCCGATTTCGAATTGGGGGAATTTTTGGTCACTACAGATGTTTTTAAGATCATGATCCTTTCTTGAATTGGCTGTATAGTTAAACTTGGATAAAGTAATATTGTTTAATGAAAATATTTTCGCAGTGGACCAATCGCAAAAGTCTTAGAATCTAATTACTACTGATTTGTCAACGCTCAATTCATGGGTCACTTCAACTTCCCATAATGAGTATCTTCTCAACGGATATATCTCTTTTCTTCCTCTTTGACATTTATGTGTTATGCTAATGACATTATCAAAGATGCATTATTGCCAACGGTTTATCGTCTCTTCAATCATCTACCATGGACGTTCCAAAAAGATAATCCCCCGGCGCATTCGTTGGCATGTGACAACTCAAATTTGACATCTGGGAAAGAAATTTGTGGCCACATACAAAATCTTGGATGTCAGCATATGGTGACTTCTTGAGCACAGGTAATGTGCCTTTGTACACACCAATATAGACTCTGTTAAATCATCTCTAGTGAGAAAAAGAGGAGGAGTTCAACTTAGAAAGATTAGTCGTCTGTTACAAATTTCAAAGTGACTAAAGACCTGTATTTGAATGTGCGGTGGTTATTTTCGATCCTTCTTGTAGCGTTCTATTAACATTCATATAGTTGCTTGAAAAAATGCAATATCATTTTCTTTAGATTTTATTCTGTATGTGTCTTGGGAAATATGAAACTTCATACTTATTACGCACTCAGAATGTGGAGATAAATAATTCAACATCTAACTTTATTATTTAAATCCAAATTATAGATATCAATTAAATATAAAATATCATAGTGAGATAAAAGCTCACAATAGCGTATGAACAGCAATAGAGAAGAACTGCGGTATGCAAACGATCCATTCATACTATTGCGGATAAATGGTGCTGATTTGATTCTTCGATTTCCTAATCATCAATGTATTTAGTCGCACCGGTTGTTGGAAGGACAAATACTAGCATCTGATCAGTGTTTATTACAGTTTGCTTAACTGACTTTAAGATCGAAATTTTTTTTCGATCCATACAAAGGGAGGGGAACGTGAGATAGGTCTTGAAACTTTTATCAATGAAATCATCGACAATTTGACTTATAAATGTCTTCCAGTGAAAATCGATTTGGTACGACATTTATAAATATTTTGAAACAGAAGATTATTTCAATCGAATACAATATCGCCAAAAAAATAATGGAAATAAATAACAAATAATCATTGATCATTCTTAGAGTCAAAAATTCGAACTCATTATAAACTCATAAAAATTTTCAATGTGTCATCAATTCAAAATTCATGTCATGTTCAAATTGTAAATTTTATTTAATCTCAAATATATATTTATTGTATGTGACATTGTTTTTGATCTCAATGTGATTAGTTCAATAAATAAATAAAAATAAATAAATAAACAAAAACAATGATTGCCAAAATGGTGAATTAAAAGAAATTTGTGACTTAAAGAACCACATCGTTCAATATAATTGTAATCGTGACCTGTTTTTTTATTGGCCAACATTATTTTTGACAGAGTTATGATTGGACCGTTTAAATTGATGTCTGAATTATTGATTTTAGTTTAAATGAGTGAAATTTGTTTGTAAAAGATTTGGCAAATTGTTTGAAAGATATTTTTGTCAGTGATTTTTTGGTGATGATCATTTTGGGAAAAATAAAAATGCAGCGAAATTTAAAAAATATATGGAAATTGATGGGACATTTTGTTTTCAATTTTGATCGAATTTTTTGGTTAATGATGATCAAACAACGAAATATTAAATTAAATCAAAGAGAAATTGATGAAATTTTCATGACAAACGAAGGCAGTGAAATAATTCCGAGTAAAAAATCACTCATGCCTATTCAAATCAAATTGGAGTAAATCGACCTCTGGAATGCCAACACGTTTGATCTATCAAGTCAAAAATCACAAAAAAGAGAAGGAAGGCGAATATTTGACATTGACGCGTTTTTTCTGTCCCAAAACACAATAGGGATTCCTGGCGGCGTTTGTTGGGGAATCGCACTTCCGTGATTTGGGGGCGTATATAAGTTGAGTTATCGATAGTTTCAGTGAAAGAATCTAAAGTCGATAAGCTATGTTGCGGGATGGTTTGATGATATTGGACAAAGACTCTTGGATGGCGACTCTCCCTTCGAACTCGATGAATCGAGCGCTGTTGAGAACTGTAACTAGTGAATTGTTTGGGACCTTAGTTTATGTGATTTGGTCAGTTCTGTCGATTTACGTTTCTCAAGTGGATAATAGTGATCCAGTTTTTGGGTCTTTTCAAATACGGGGTCTGCAGAATTGGTGGTTGATAATCATAGTTCAAGTAATTAAACAGAAGATGAACGGATCGAGTCGGAACATCCAATGAGTGAATCGAATTCAATGCTTCGAGAATGCCTTGACGATGAGCGTTATTTGGGTGAAAACGTTGTATTTTCCCCCTCGACTCGCAGTCCGCCTCCCAACATCAACTCGCCAAAGCCACAAAACTATTGCATCCGCTCTGTCACCAACGAACATTGCTTAAATTATTTATGTCAAATGTTAAATGAAGTGTATAATTTAAAAATGAGGAAATATAATAAAGAAAAAGTGTCCTTCTTTAATGACATTAACCAAATTTTTGAACACGCGCTCTGCTTTATATTATGTCATGTTATTTTATTGTGGAGACAACACGTTTGAAACATTCCAAATGATCGCATCTTTCGGATCGCCCGCTGGTAGACTCGAATTCGAGATTTTGGACGGGCAGATGGGGTTTCTTGTCATGTTACGGAAACGCCATTGCGTCGCATCACTTATTACGTGTCAGGTCGCGGTTACAGCCAAGAACGATGTAGTGCTCAGGCGAATTGCCCGTCGAATGCGGCGCAGTCGCCAAAGCGGATCTCGGGAGAAATCGGCGAATACTTCAGAGGTCAAATGGTGATGCACGACGAGATGCACCACTTCATATAGGTTTCGTTTTATGCCTCGAAACGTATATAAAATGTTTAATTCCAAACTCAGATCTGACTGAATCTGGTTGCAGCAAGAAAAGGAAGTTAGATGAAAGTAATTACAAAGAGGTAATTACTACTAAATCTAAGTTTAATGACGACAATATCAATAAGAAACTGTCAGACAATACTGATATTGACTCTATTTGCGATATTGGATTTTATATTGATGCAAAATCAAAGCCTATTTATTGAAGAATGTTTTCAAACCAACAGAAAATTAAAATTTAAAAAAAGACGCAATTGAAAGAAACCAAAGTTTTAGGTGTAGTTGGCTTTCTCAGTACTTGTCATGGTGTGCTTCTTTACCAAAAGTAAAAGGCGCCCTTTGCATTTATTGTATTTCTCCAAAACGTTCGACGTAGTTTTCAAGGTATATTTATTACGCCGGTTTTTTCAAAGTATAAACATTTTTATGAATGTGCTTATGAAGAATATTTCAAATTGTATAAATGTCTGAATATATTAATGCAGCATTTCAGTATGCTGAACTTAGAATGGTGATTCTCCCACCCAGATGGAAATTGTTATTTTTTGTATTTACAGAGATTGACTATTTGAACATATTTAAAATAATATTTTGATCAGTTTATATTTTTAAAATTTACAATTAAAATCAAGTTTTATATTTTTTTAAAAGAAAGCATTTATTTAAATATAAATAAAATCAAGTTAAATAATACAATTTAAATTAAGTTCGTTTTTTACTATTTGAAATAAGAAATGGTTAAAATTATTAATCTTAATTAATATTTTTAATTAATATTGATTTTTTTATTTTTATTTTTAATCATGAATTTTCGAATAATTTTTCTACATCTTTTTAAAATATTTAATTTCTAAAAATATTTAGAAAAATTGTTCGAAAATTCATGATTGAAAATAAAAATAAAAAAAATCAATTAGAGCAATGTCAAACGGTGAATAATCTTCGAGAGTTGTGATGACTCTAAATGTGATAAAAATAAAATTTCATATGAAAATTGTCTCAATGTTCTTAACATGGCGACACACGACCACGTGACACCAATTATCAGAGCACCGGAGACATTCGATGTGTCAGAAGCAAAATTAGAAGAATTCTTAATAAGCTTTGAAAGATATTCCAAAATTTTTGGATTTAAGGAAGAAAAGTAATATCAGTTACATCATTCATAAGCGTCAGTGACGATAAGATAATGTAAAAAATACAAAGAGGCAGCTAGGAAACAAGAATGAGAAGTGCATTCTCTAAAAAGTAGAATACCTACGAGATAAGGAAGGAACTTTTAGAGATTAGAAATGAGGATAAAAATTCATCAGAAGTATTGAAGAAGATTGATGAACTAGAAGATAAACTAGTAAAGAAAAAACTGGGATTGTTATTATATCTTGTGTTTGAACTGACGGGATTTCTATTTTTTCTTCTTTTGATAGGCTTTATAACAAATGAATATCTTTGCGACACAGTCCGGGTAATCTCCATGAGCAACAATGACGAGCAATATCTGGGAGAGTCATCCGCGGGCACTTCGTGTACCGTGAAAGCCGACAACAGCAAACCGATTGGTCGAGGAACAAAGATTCTATTGAGTATGTTCTCCCCTATTTGGTTTAATTCCCCGCGACCCGACTACCACTTTCCTCCACCATTTTGCAACGGCCACGCACCAACGCGACTCAATATGTTATCAGGGATAGACTTTAAAGAATAAGGAAAATATACGCTAATAAGATAGATCAGGGTTTCCCAACGGAGTCCACAGCAAAATTATGAATTACATTTATAAAAAGTGTTTTTCAAAAATTCCGGAATTCAAAGAGTCAATGATTTAAAACGTTTCTAACAGGTTTCCATCTCTAATAAATAAAATTGTATCAACCATAAAATGATGAAAGATATTATTGTTAAATTAAATAACTTTTTAATACTTTTTTAAATACACAATTTTGATATGAGTGTCTCATTTGCTTAACCCAACTGACGAATGAATCGATGAAATTATCATTACATCTCAATAAATGCCATCCTTCATTGACCAAAATATCCAAAGAATATTTCCAGGCGATTAGTGACAGTGCATGCTCTTCATCGTCAAAACTGAAAAGCTATCTCATCAAACGCAATAGCGTTTCTGGGCTTACCGCGTCTTACAATATTGCATTTTTGATTGCTAAACAAGGTCGGCCACATACCATTGCTTAGCCTGCATCATGGAAGCGTTTAAAGTAGCTAATGTTTCCAATCCAAATTCTATTATTAGCAGCATACCTCTTTTCAATAATACTATTTCGTCTCGCATTATTGATATGACAGATGATGTCAAATCTATCCTTATTGAAGACTTGCGAAACAGCAGATTTTCATTAACTGTTGATAAAAGCACCTTTGCAAATCAGTCTGTACTTCTTGCTTTTGTGCGCTATGTCAAGAATTCTGAAATATGTGAGGAGCTGCTCTTTATGAAAACTCTCATTAATACTACAGGAGAACAATTGTTCAAACGACTTTTTACATGCAAATGATATAAGCATGGATAACATAATTTCCATTTGCACAGATGGAGCGCCGTCAATGATCGCAAAAAGAAATGATTTGTATCCAGAGTTATTCAAGACAGGACCTTTTTCACTTTTCACTGTGTTTTGCATCATGAAAATTTGGTTGCAAAAAATATCGGTAACCGTGATCTTCTTGCTGTTCTTCAAACCATTGTTTCATGTGTCAATAAAAAAGAACCTCGGCTCTTCTAGACAGACTTTTTCAAGATACTTACCATGATGAAAATTTTCATTGACTAGTTTACTCAACAAATGTGCGTTGGCTTTAAATGGGTAACGGTCTCACCATATTCGTCCTATTGTTTGACAAAGTTTCTGAGTTTTTGCAGAACAGGTACCCTATTCTGAACAACTCATTTATTGATAAGAAGATGATTATATTGTACTTGGAAGAAATATTTCGAAAACTCAATGAACTGAATTTATCATTGCAAAATCAGGATATGAACATTGTGTGTGCTAAACAAATTATAAAAGCATTCATGAATAAGTTGGTACTTTGGAAAATAAAAGCTGAGAAAAATAACTTTTGTTACTTTTCCAGTTTAGACTGTAAAGAAATTGATATCGATTTACAATCAATCATTGTGGGCCATTTGTCTTTCTTGTATGATAACTTCTAAACTTGTTTTGAGGGTCTTTTGTAGCTTAATATACCACCTTAATATACCACAATCGAGGATGTCATGGGTCAACCAAAATGCATTCAGAATGAACTTTGCAAGATTATCGCGGATGAGCACATAATTCAGGTCTCTAAGAAAAATTGGGTCAAGTCATGGCTGCAAAACTCGGTCAAATATCAAATCTTGTTTGAAAGGAAGGATCCCTTTATAATTAATTTACCAACGTCCAATTTGGCTGAAAAAGGTTTTTCAATTTTGCTTCATTCATTCGCAAAACAACGAAAGTAACTTGCAACCACGGACTTCTGCTCTTGTAAGTAATAAACAGTCACAAGGCTCTCACTAATACTTTTGTCTATAAGACAGTTTGTTCAATTTGAATAAATTTTTTGTTGAATTAATGTGCTTAATAAAAATGAATAAAGTTTTTGTTTTTTTATATTTTTTATTTTTAGAAATTAACACAAAAAAATGTTACCTAAATCAAGGCCGGAGGTCCATAGCGAAGAAAAGTTTTGTATGGGGGTCCACAGTGGAAAAAAGTTTAGTTTGAGGGTCCAGAGCGGGAAAATGTTTTGTTTGGGGGTCCATAGGGGAAAGGTTTGGAAGTCCTGAGATAGATGAACCATTTATAAATTTACTAATAGAATATAAAACGATAATTATGGCGGATAAATATGATATAGGGAAGAACACACTAACTAAACATAAAATTGAAACGCAAGGAGAACCAATAATGGTAAAACAATACCGACAGCTAAAACACTTCGAGGAAAACTTGGATAATATTTTCTTTGAAAAATGCATTTCTCCGTGGAATTTTCCGCTAGTATGCTTATGAGAAAAAGACAAACAGGATATTCAAGTATGCGTTGATTTCGGACAAATAAATAAAGTCAGAATCAGCCCAGCATTTCCAATGTAAAATGTGAAAGAAATGCTAAATATACGAAATGGAGCGAAATACTTCAGCTCGATCGACTTTGGGAGCGCATATCATCAAGTTAAATTGGAGAACAATTCAAAATAAAAAAAAGCATTTTCGACAAGTGTTTTAAAAATGCCATTCGAAAATGCGGCTGCCTCAGCGACATTGGAAGAACTATTGACAAAGATACTGTGAGAATTAAGCTGGAAAGAAGCAGTTGTATATTTTATGTCAAATTGAATCTATAGGAACAACTGTTATAGAGAATAAAAACAAATTATATACAATTTTATCATCAATAATATTTTGGGGTATGAATGACATTGCTCTGAGAGGAAAAGAGAGTGATATTGAAAATGTGCTAGATTCTTTTTTCTTTTCGAATAAAAGCCAATGATAACGCATTAAAAACACATTTAGATACAGCTCCTCGTAATGCACGCTATACCATCTAAATGACAAAAAAATAAGAAATAATAAATTAATAATTAATAAATGCGAAAATGTCCTTCGTAAAAATATTGTTTCGGCTGTCAATAACTTCAATAGTTTTTCACTTTTAGCAGATGAAACTGAAGATATATCTGGAAACGAACAACTGTCGATAGGTATGCAATTTGTTGATACAGTTGAAGGAAAATAAGTAATAAGAGAAGAATTTATAGAATTTTTTCCTTAGGTAATATGAATACTTCTACAATTTTCGATTCAATTTTAAGTCGATACTAAATCTGTGGTCTTGATCTTGACAAATTATTCGGACAGGGTTGTGATGGATGTACTGCCGTGGCTGAAAAAGATTGGGTTCAAGCAATTATAAGAAAAAGATCATAAAGCTGCCTTTGTTCATTACACCACTCACAGGCTGAACTTAGTAGTCAATGATCTCAATATAGTTCCTAAGATTCGAAAACTAATAGCCACTATTAAAGTTGTAATCATTTTCTTTCGTGGAAGTTCTTTAAGAAAATAGTTAGTTCCAAACATACCTTTATTTTGGGAAGCTCGTTGGACGAATAAATACAAAAATATTAAGATATTTTTTGAAAATTTTCAATATATTTTTAATCAGTGGGAATCTTTGACAATGAGATCCAATGGAAGTAATAGATAGAGAGTTCATCAATTTTTTTTAATCGCGCAACTCATTAACACTTATTTTGTTTAAAAATAAATTATTCATATTAGTCAGTACCTGAACCTATTGAAAATTCATAGTTCAATCTTTTTTCACTACATCCAATTCAAACTAATAACCCTAATCGACAAAATGAGTATTATAAATAATACATAAAACATCAAAAATTTCGAAAGTTAAGCATTGATGTGGTATGATATGTGCTCTACATTTTAAAACTTAGAATTATGTAATTTGAAATTCCTGTATTTGTTATGAAAAACTAGTTTATTTTCTGCAATCCGTTTTGCAATTTCGATTTAGTTAACGTTATCTACAACCACGTACACAGAGCAGAGGTCATTTAAATCATTACGAAGAGTCAAACATGGCTGAGTGTAGTTTTTAATTGAGTAGAATTTCGAAACTTTAAGAATTGTGAATGATATAATTCTGTTCAAAAAATTGGTAATTTGAATAGAAAAATTTCGTCTTAAAAAATATGATTTTACTTAACCCTTGTTCGTGTTTCTGGGTCATAGTGACCCAAGGCAATGATTTCGTTATCTTCTCACATGGTTTCCTCGGTCAAATTTCAACCACCCTCTAGAAATGCTTCAATGGATAGTGGAACATAAC
>MQRK01223694.1:0-14723 GCA_001938485.1 Girardia tigrina | reverse complement strand
GATTAGGCGACAGTCCCACCAATGTCTACGTAAACGGAGAAGATTACACGACAAAATTACCATACTCAAATTCAGATTCCAATATCGAAATTAAAAGCTTAACAAATATTTATACCTTATTTCGAATAGGAAGTCACTTCCATTTATATTTTGATGGAAGTAAATCAGTATATATTAAAGCAAGCAAAATATTTCAGAATAAAGTGAGAATTATTTTTCATGAATCCCGATATAATTTTAGAATTTAGATAAGTGGTTTATGCGGAAAATTCGACGGATCTTCTGAAAACGATTTAACTGCAAAGAATAAGAATCTTCGTGAATCAGTTGTTAATATTGCCAAGTCGTATATGGTCGGACAATGTGACAATGTACCTCAATTAACTATTGATGAACCCTCTTCCAATGTAGATTTTTTACATATATTATTTTTCTCTTTTATGACACCAAATTTTTTAGCATGGTATTTGCATGAAAATATTAAATGGTCCAGAATTCAGTGGATGTATGAACAGCAGTAAAGTTGATAAAGAATTTTTCGGAACTTATTGTCAAAGAGAAAATAATGCTGACAAAGAAGGACTTGCATATTGTACGCCGATTCTCAATGCGGCCATTGAATGTAGAAAATTCGGTGCTCAGTTTGAAGTTCCTTTTACTTCGAAAGAACTTCAAGCGTGCAGTAAGTCAAAATTAATGTCTCAATGAATCTTAGATTACAATGATATTAAGTCCCAAAATGTCAATCTGGAGGAACTGTGTTTCAAATATGCTCACGTACTTGTCAAAGTACTTGTCGAGAATTGAGGGAAGCGTCAGCAAGTCAATGTGATGGTGATTGTTTTCCGGGTTGTGACTGTCAACCAGGTTATTATAAGACTGGATCAGGTCAATGTGTAAGGAAATCCGAATGTACGTGTGTGAATCCCAATAAACCTAAAGATCCGGAAATTCCAGCCGGAACTGTTGTGGAAATCAATTGCCAAAGATGGTATGATTAAAAAGTTACAGCAATTTAAAAGTTACTTAAAATACAAAAACACTGGTCATTACTTATTTTTATTAATTTTGAAGGATCAACTGTCATCTTTAGACTAAACTAACAATGATATATTCGTATTTATATTCCAATGCATTGTTGATGCAAGGGTTATGTAATTTCAAAATCATAAAATTACTTTAAAGTTGAAGTTGGTGAATGGACATTGATCTGAGGATCAAAAGATTAAATCAGACATTTTTTAATACATAACCCTTTCCTAGGAGTTATTAAATTGTGAACATAATTGAAAGGAAAGTGAAGGTAATATAGCTCAACATTTAGCGTTTTTTGTGTTTTAAAAATAATTTTTCATCATTATTTAAATATTTATAATAATTAATTAAATAATATAATATTAAGTATCTGTGAAAACGGAATGTTTAATTGTACTCCTATTGTTAATTGTCAACGTCCAACATGTCCAAAAAATCAAGTTTACATGGAAACAGTTTCTTCTTGCAACAGCTGCAGTAATTATGACTCGTGCAATGATCAAACTGAACTTCATGACACTTGCGGATGTCCGAATGATACTGTGTCAAGACTCGATGTACGTTTTTATCACTGTTTTCTATCTAAATTCTTTTTGTGAAGGGAACATGCGTCAAGACGTCGAACTGTCCGTGCAGTTACATGAGTCGAGAGTACCTTCCGCTCGACATTATATCAATCAAATGCTCTAAGTACATATGTAACAATCGAAAATGGAATTTATTATCAGAAGAGGGTGACGATTGCGAATGTAAACATTGATTAATATTTTGAAATGAATTTTATTAGTCTGATGAAAATTATTTAGCTGTTTGCATTGCGTATGGAGACCCTCACTATTTGACATTTGATGGACAAATATATTCATTCCAAGGTAGCTGTGTTTATACAATGATGCAAGTTGCCGCCGACCCTGCCTCAAATGTGCCAGCCATCACCATAACAGTCGCAAACATTGCCTGCGGCTACAAGCAAGTAATTACAATACTTTTATTTTGTTCACCAGACTTTTACGTTGTCTAATTAATTATGGGGGTAAGTCGATAAATATAATAGAATTAATTTGACAGCATTGGTGTGGAAATACTGAATAGACTGAACATCTACGAGCCGTTAGACGGTCGTACTTTTAAGTTCGCATAATGATATGTTGAATAATGTCTAATAATTATGGTTCAACGGAACAACCGAAATACGATATATTTCAAAACCATGTCGATGATATTGCAAAAGAATGCAAGAAAATCTTCCGTAAAGTTTTAGAAAGAGGAAACAAACAGGAAAATGCCGAAGTTCTACAGCAGAGCTTTTTAATGTATATGGCATCACCGATTAAAATGAATAGATATTTCTGATTGATAAACTTTAAAAAGTGGATAATACCCATAATAACCGTTGTTGTTATATTAACGATCCTTGGTCACAAGTAAAATGCGATGATAAGAGAAAGCCATAAAAGGTTAAGTGCTCGAATGTGTACATATCTTAGTTCTTTCAGTGTTTCTTGGTGAAATTAAAAGAACAATACAAAAATAAATCGTCAATAAAATCACTTACCTGTAAAGATGGTTGTTATTCAAATTTGATTTCACAAGAGAGTCAATTAAATGCATCAGGTACGTCAATTGATAAGATAAAAAATAATGCTAACGTTAAAATCAATTAGGAAAACGTCAACCATAACAAATAATTTCTATTATGAAAGTCTTAGATAATGCTGGAAAACGTGTTTGTAAAGTTAATTATAAGTTACAAGATTTACAATCGTTACTTGTTTTACTTTATGATGAAAATACATACAAAGCTCTTGAAGGAATCCTGAAGTCTGGAAAATTATTCAAAGAGGAGTTACGAAAAATCAAACGTTCCATGTACAAATATATTTTCTCGTCTAAAGCTTAACTGGACACGGTCGGGGAATCCCGGAACCCGAATTCTTTTCTCCAAACATTATTCTAAAATTGATTTATATATTGTTGTTTTCGATAATAAATTCAATTTTGTTCGCATTAACATTTAGATCGTATTGAAATAAATAGTATTATTAATTCATTGATAAATTAATGTTAGATTTTTTACGTGTATTTTCACGTATTTATTCATTAATAAAATTTTGAAGTATTTAAACTTGAACCAAATAAAATATAAAAAAATATTTTTCTACAAACAAATCTTTTATTGACATTGATTCTGCTGTCAAAAATCACACTGACCACAAAGATCGATTAAGCTTCTCACGGGACGGAATTCTGCCTATCGAAATTCCATTTGACAGGAAGTTCTATAATCGGTAATATTGAGCCAATTTCTAGAGTTCGACTCTGAATTGATCTAAATTTTCAACAATGTGATTGTTTCAGAGTTGAGATTTCGGATCCATAACTCGATCTAATTATTCGATCGAGCATGTTGAGGTAGTAAAATAACCGGCTGATTAAGGAGAGTATTTTAATATGTGTTTCAATGCTGTGTAACTGTGATATCATGGTGGAATTCCGAACATTTCGATCCGATTCAATACTTTTTGATCGAATAATTCGAAGCCTATTTCTGACTTTGATAGCCTGGTCTTTAAAGCATCATTTCTGCACCTTAAACTACCAAATAGGTATTTTTAACACGAGAAAAGTTTGGAACGGAGTAGATTACCCAAAATTCAGAAAATTAAAAATTCGCTCCCTAAATTGAATACTAATACATAGTCTTGTCATGTATTTTGATGCTGTTCAATTTAGGGAAAGACCATTGTACCTAAATTTTATAAAGTTATGACATAAAACAAATTAATTTTTTTTGTTTTCTATTTATTTTATAAATAAGGGATGATTGGAAGAGGCAATCGGATATTTTTTTATGCAGAAAATGACGAATTATTTATTCAAATAGTAAATGTTTTAATCGATTCATGTATTTTAATAGGGTTAAGACATTTTAGCAAAATTTCAGCTTAATCGGACAATGGTAAATTTGATGAAAAGTTTATTTAAACAGTTATGACACAGGGTACATATGTACGTACAATCATTTATTCTTATGTGATACTCAGACGCTTCAAGTTTCTTTTTGTAAATTGTTATTTTCTTTTGCAGGTCACATGTACCAAATATGTTCAAATAGCAATTGGTGATCAAACATTCATCATGTCGAGAGGAAATAACAATACCATTCCCAGCAATCCGAAATATGGTGTAACACTGGAAACATTAACCCTATTTAGACAACTTGTAAGTGAAGAAATCGGTCTTCGAGTGATGTGGGATGGAAGTAAACTTAATTAAAATTGCTGAAGTATTTTACATTCGATTCGTAATATCTTAAGGTACTCGAGTGTATATTTACGCCAAGCCAATATTCCAAGGAAAAGTACAAGGATTGTGTGGTAATTTCGATGGAAATATTCAAAATGACTTCATGCACGGATCCATGAAGTATGACGATGCAATACAATTTGCTCAATCTTGGGTATCAAATGCGGATATTTGTCCATTAGAAATATCTCCAGAAAATGGTGGTACTCCAACCAAAGAACAAGACATGTGTGATGCGGTATATTAACATATTTGTTAAATAATTACATATTTATAAATAAAATTTATAGAATCCTGAACGAAGAAGTTGGGCAGAATCAATGTGTGGAATCATCAAAGATACCAACGGAGTTTTTAAATCATGTATTGAAGCGATGCATCAGGATGTTAATAACTATTACAGTAACTGTCTATACGATGCTTGTGGATGTACTCGTGGAGGTGATTGCGAATGTCTTTGTACATCACTGGCAACGTTTGCTGCTCAATGTGCAATTTTGGGAGTACCAGTGAAATGGAGATCACAGAATTTATGCCGTAAGAAATTTTTAATTATAAAACGTTATGAATAAAATGATTAGCTATCATGTGTGAGGGTGGTAAGCGTTATTCAGCTTGTGCACCACCCTGTCCACAAACATGTGAAACATTCGCATCACATGCTCCGAAACATTGTAACAGCACTAATTGTATGGAAGGTTGCACATGTCCAGTGGGAATGGTTGAAAATGATGGTGAATGTATTCCCACAAGTTATTGCCCATGTTACTATGATGGAAAGAAGTATCCGAATGGAACCGTAGTAAAAACTGAAGATTGCAAAATATGGTTGAATATTTTTCTAAATATCTTTTGATAATAAAATAAAGAACAAATAAATGAATAAGTTTTTACTTAAATTTATAATATATTACTTCAAGTTAAATGTTAATTTTTGGTACTTTGGAGTTAAATTAAAAAATTGTTTATTTGATAATTTATCCTTCATATCATGTCTCGATATTAATATCGTTCAGTGAATGTGCGAATAATGAAATGAAGTGCGTGGAGGACTCGTCCAGCTGCGCTCCAACATGTACACCGGATCAGTTCCGATGTAACAATGGCAAATGTATTATGTCGAACAAAACTTGCAACGGAAATAAAGATTGCAATGATGGCGAGGATGAAAAAGATTGTGGTAATAATTTAAATTTCTGTAAATGCAGAACCAATATATAGTTATAGGGTATATATATATATAGGGTATTTGAATTAAAACTTGGTTTTATCCTTGCTTAAATTAAATTTCTAATCTGACTCCAAAAAGGACCAAAAGGCTTCTTTCAACAATAATATATGAAGAGTGAACACACATCCTTTTAATATACTTTATTTGCAAATGACAACTTGAGCACAAAGCTTAAATCGAAACTTTAACAATAAATCAATATTTTGAAGCACACTCAACCAGAACAAACCAATATCAATTTAGAACGAGCAATATCTGAAAATCAAGATCAAAGTTTTCTCCTTTACAGGATACTAGATTTGATAAGTAACAAAAAAAAATAAATGAAGAAAGATTACCGTAGATCATAATAAAGTTTAAAGATTTAATAGGCTCCGCAAGTATAATTTGTCCGTAATTTTTGTTGTGAATATGACTGAACTAATTATTGTTTATATACTAGTTTGAAATAACCTTGAAAATTAGTTTGCTAAAACAATTCTAAAAATATTTACAAATTGTCTACAAATTTTATTAAAATAGCTATCAAAAAATTATTAATTTTAGCCAGAGAATTATTTTTTTTATTTTTCTACCAGATTTTAAAATTTTAATTTATATTTTTCGGAACTCCAACAATATTATATGAATTAAAAAACATTTTGTACGTACTAAGCGGGATCGTGTTAAAAATTTTTAAAAATAATGAAATTAATAATACAAAAGGAAAACAAAATTTTTACAAGAGTTTTGAAGTCTACAGTTGTTAAATTGTTTTTAATAGTTTGGATGTCAACTTCGCAGGGTAATTTAACCAGATATTGTAACCGACCAGAAATAAACCCTATGTCATAACAAAATGCATTTTTCTCTATCCAGATTAAACTTTTTTTGAATAACCATTTTGTAAACATTTTATAAAGTAAAGCATACGTATAATGCCTGTTAAACTAAATTATTTTGCCTCCCATCTCTTTCAAGAATGGTATTAAGCCTATAGGCTCTTTAGATGGTCCACCCAAACCAAATAAGTCTATAAGCCCCCCGATATGCCTCCTACGGGACGTCAGCCTTTCGCTTCCGCGCACGCTTTGGCAATCCAGTCAGAAACGACCATTCATGGATATTAATCTCTTGATTCTGCATCCCTTTGGCTGTTTACGTGGACTTTACACATCCGCGAAACGGGCATCTGAAGGTTTCTCTCACAGTTAGATCTGTAAGGTGGTAGTCCAGATTAGTTTCTAAAGGACTCGCTTCTGACTCTCCTATCGAAGCAGTATTCGGATCGACGATTGGTACTTGAGTTGCGTTATCGTTTGGTATCGCGTTCAGTGTTTGATTCCCTTCTTCTGATTGTCTGGACTAATTGTTCTTCTTCAATTTGGTGCACTGTTTTGAGATGTCTGATGAGCCATCCTTTGGTCTTGTAGTTCTTTCGACATAGATGGCAATCGAATCCCTCCGGCTCTACTTCTTGAGGGACTCTTAGTCTATGATCTTGTTTTTAGTGTCGATTCAATTCTGTCTACTCCGCGAAATCCCCGAAACAAGATTCATATGAACATTGAAACAGTTTTATACATGGTCTGATAAGTTTTAGTATATCTTTTGATCTCCGCTGAATTATTCGCTCTCGCATATTATTGAGTCAATCTTATCTTTCATCTTGAGTTGAGCGCTTTCCTGCTGAATTAATTTTTAAAAAAAAAACATCAAAGGAGGCGGTTTCTCCAAAAACCCATTCCGTGTCGAATCTCAGGTATTCTTTGATTTGTTGCTTCTTTCTTCCTGAGATTTTCTTACCTTCTGTCATTGAGGATCTAATAACTCTTTTTAAGATCATCGGTCCATTGCCAGTAGCTAAGTGAGCGTGGAATGGGAGCCGTCTTTTATCTAGAATGTCCATCAAACTAAATTATAATGTAATGATACTATTAAAATTACAATTAATAATGATATAAGTGGAATTTCAAATTATTTCATAATTTTGTTAAAATAACTATTGATTTATAAATTAAAAAAAAATATTTCCTAGGTACATATTATTATGTCGGTTATTGATTACCATGAAACGAAAGTCAACTTTTCTATATGAAAATATAAAGCGACATATTTGATTTAGATAGATATTTGTAATATCACATCACTCGCATTTTTACAAATATGAAAATACTAGAAAGTTTATTGGCGGCAAATCATCCGTGAAAAAGAAACTTTTAAAAATCTAGAAAATTTATAAGATTTTTAATTCACATAACCAGAAAGAAATTTCTATAGAAATTCACTTAATTTTGCTTTTTAAATTTTTATTCGAATTTATATCAATTAACTTCCAGCAGAGGAAGTGCCTTTTCCCTGCAACAATAATGCAGCTAACGGGGGCATGAATGAATGCATTGGCAGTAGAGAAAGAAAATCATTGTTTAGGCGTGAAAAAAAGTTGATAATAGTAAACTTTGAGCGCGACCAACAAATCAACAAACATATTTGTTAAATATATGAAAACATTTGCATTCCAAATAGTTTTAAATTACGAGGTTTCATAAATATTATTCCGTTTTTGTGTCTTTCGTAAATGGAACGCAGCATAATGCCCAATGGTTTGAGTCTTAAATACATTGTGTATTCTTAATTAATATTTGTTATTTAAAATTTTACAATAGTTTTTTCATTGGACATGGCAAACTTTAATTTTAAGCTCATCTGGTACATAGGAAATAAAAGTTTTTGATCTTTGATTTCCAAGTAAAATTAACTATCCAAAATGAACAAAAAATACTTTTAATGCAAAATATATCGAAATGGTATTTTATAAAACTGGTTGTAGACAAAAGCAATTTGAAATGAAAACGTTTTTAAAAAATCAAACAAGAAATAATTTGCTTTGATCAGGAAAATAGTTTTTTTTCTGAAAAATTTCAATTTCTTTTCGTTTGAATAAAAATTCGATTTAAAATTTTGATTAAAAGAGAATTTTCTATTAAAATGAAAAAAACCGTTTAAATTTTGATTTATCTAATTTGTAATAAATACAATACAAACAATAAATTTATAAATTATTTTTAAAAAAAACACCTTTAAAGTGGACTTTTCCTTGAACATCATGGTTGTTAGAAGACAAGATTCAATACTAAAATATATTTAATGTCTGACAACCACGAAAATCGAGAAATATTGACTCAAATGGGAATTTAGTGTTTTGCTTAATTACAGTTTCTTTTGATCTCGTTGTCATTACTTTACGTTTTTGACAATCTGCACAGGATTTAAGAATTTGTTTTGTAAATTAATATATTTTCACCATATCAAAATCAATTCTAATATAATCGTAAACTTTATTGTATCCAGCATGGCATAATTAAATGACTCCGTTTGTTTGTGGGATCCATATGTGACCCTCATTTGTGAGAATAACACTGTTTTACATCCAACACTTTGTCGTATTATGTTTCTCAAAATTTTCTGATTTCTTCATCGTTTTATTTCCATTTCTCCCCTTGCATTCTGTCATCAGAGCTAAAACTTTAGTCTTTAACTTACGTTTTTGTGTATCTCCGTGATTCATTTTGCACCGTGTGCAATCTTTACATTTAATACATCCAGGTAGGGTGCCTAGGAACGTGGCCGAAAAGGAGCACTGACATACTCACAACTCTAAAGATCCCGCCAAAGGTGATAAGACAAATCGCAATTGGCTGCTCGGTATCTAATGTAAAATACTCGGCAGCCCAGTGGTCTTATCACCGTGATGGAATAGTTCCAAGCGGGATCCAGAGAATAAGTAGAATAAACATAGAGAAATATGATGAACCTCAGGAGGGCATGTTAGCAATAGAAGAGACCGATTATGAACATGTCGTTCCTGAGGGCGTAGACGAGTTTGATACGGCCGCCCTGGATGCACTCATACAATCTTTCAATTATAGAGTAGGAGTGCAACAGGGGGGAACTTTTGTGATTGAGGATCAAACTCAAGATGATCCATCCGATGATGAGCTAGTCCCCAAACTATATAGGTCTAGGATTGGGGATTCATCAGAAGATGTAGATAACTCATCATGGGAGGACGACCCAGCCTTCGATGATGAGTTATTAAGGTTAGGTTGAGCAGAAGTGTCGGGCTTGGCGGAAACGTTCACCCAATTGATGGGTGCGGGGGGAGGCCGCTATAAAAAGAACCCCTGTGGAAACCAGGGCCGGTGCATTTGGCGAATTTATTTATGTTTAAACCGGGCACTTTTGCTCAACGATAAAAAAAAATAATCTACACTCGGTATGATCGAATCCTTTTGTATTGAATATTGATGTTAAACTGCTTAGATATGTCTGAAATTCAGATGTAAGTGTTTTTTTCTTATAAGGATGAATGTTATTGCTTTATGATCAATCCTCAGAGTAAATCTCTAACCGCGTGAATAGTGCTTGAAATGTTGAGGGAATTAATAACTACCTAATAACTCTATCCTTGTTACACAATAACCTATCTCATGTTTATTCATTACATGTGAACTATTGGCAATTACTCTTTCATTTCCATAAGCATCTCCTTGTAATTAACTTCAATTGAATCAAAACTTGCATCAGTATCTTCTTCCTGAAATTTTGATGAATAAAATTGTTGTTTTGAAAACGCTTCTATCATTTTCATAAAAGCATCATTGCCTGATTCTGTCCATATCAGTCTATCCTTCTTATTCTTTGAATATTTAGAATAATCCTATGATAATAATTATATAAACGAAAAAAACTTCTTAAGTTTTTGGTTTGATATATATTGGTCCACCATTGATTAATGTCATGTGCTTCATAATATTTGAGTATCTGATGTAGCATTAATTGGCTATGAAAACATTTTTGTGCTATTGTATTACCCTATATAACCCAGATATATATATATATATATATATATATATATATATAATATTGAGACTTGTGAACGCCAGTTTAATATTTTGAAAATATAATTTGATTAAAGCTTTTTTATATAATTATTTGACATGTTTCGATGTTACATACATCATCATCAGCAATATTTGAAAATTTAGTATTTTAATACTTGAAAAGTTCAATATTTTAATTGTTCTTAATAATATAGTTTTAAAAAATACATTAGGTTTAAATGGAATAATTTTAAAAATATATTATAATTTATTAAAGTATTATTGTGTAATAATGGCAAAAATATTTTAATTAAAAATTTTAAGTATTGAAATAACCTTACTTTGCCCATTCTGAATGTTAATTGATGGGTTGAGTGTCTTATTAGTAGAGATTCACAAAACTGTCGTTCATAATGTGAATCGAATCCTTCATAATTGACAAATTCATGAAGTCCTGGATTAAATAAGATGGTTTTTCAAAAGCCACTTTTAACTGTTTATCATATTTAGTGATGTTGGGATCCACTTCTTCATATATTAAAATAAATTCCATTACCAATAGTCCTTTGACATATACATTTTGAACGTCTCTTTCATTTTTTGTAATTTCGAAGAACCTATTACAGTCATAGATAAATTCATTAATGTCATGTTGTCCATCAAATTTTTCGGAATCATGTGTTGGAGGAAATTTATGTAGGTAGCCATGTTAGAAAACAATTTTCAACACTAAAAGATAATTATTATATTACATAAATACATAAGATTAACTCTGTTCTCGACCCCGTTATAGTTGTGTAATACAATTTTAGAAATTTTCTTAATTTGCGGATTATGGAATATTTTATTTAAATAATTTAATTTAGTTTTATTATACCACAATGATTGTACCCAATCTTATAAATTCTCACGAGAAAAATAATAGTCTTTCATTCTTGCTTAAATGTTAATTTTGTTACTTACAGCTATTATACATTACTAAGGTAAATTATAATTCAGGGTGCAATGTTGAACAGTTCAAATGTGTATCTGGTGGATCTTGTATACCTTTTTCACAACGATGTGACGGAACAATACATTGTGTAGATAATTCTGATGAAGATTCATGTAGTAAGTAGAATTTTTATTAGAAAATTCGCTATTATCAGTAAAATTGTACTGTTACAAACTTGAAACTTCAAGTCTACATATAAAGATTACTTTGCAATGTATGAGCGATTATAATCAAAACATTTTAGAATCTTTTTTTCAAAGTTCCAGAAATGCAGTTATGAAATGTTCACGTGGTAATAATTTAACCCTTTCTAGATTCTCGGTACATATATGTGTCAATAAATTAAAAAGCTGATATAAACGCCTTCTGTGAATTAAATTCGCTTGAAATGCATATGTTTTATTTGTTGATGATGTAGATATGCTTAGGTTTTGATGTTTTATTTTTACTTTTCCGATAGATTAGGTACTATGGACTAACAAAATTATAAAAACACAAAACAGACCATCTCGAAAGAACTAAATGGATTTTAACACTATGAAATGAAATGAGTTTCAGGAAGAAAATATTTTAAATGGTAGAATAAATAAAAATCTAATCGTGCCACACGACCACTATGTCTAGCGATTCCATTTCATCCTTGGTTTAATAGACTACACGAATACGATCATTTTCGTTAAATAACCAGTACGTATATCGACCAGGTTTTCTTTATTCCTTCAGCTCAGTGCTTTCCATTTCATATTCAGACAGGTACATCGTTAAAGACCCTACATCTTCAATGAGAACGTTATTTAAATATGAATGTCAATATAGATGCAACAGATTTATATTTTGCCCGTATGATAGAACTCGAGAATCAATGATTTCTCCCTAAGGAAATTGAGGTACAATGTGAATACGATTTTTTTATTCCCATGGATATTAGAAGGGAGGTTAAAGATGCAAAAATAATATGGACTCAAGATTCAAATTCTTTAATTTTATTTTATCTATCAAGTGACACAATTTGAATTTTAAAATTTTTCAGATCATGCATACTGTGAGGAATATTTGAATGTTTGATGTTTTGTGTTTGAATGTGTATGTTAATTTGGAAATGTGTCTCTCCTACCCAGATGGATGATTAATATTTGAAATCTTATTATCTAAAAATATGTAATGTTTAAATTTATTTTTAATTTCAAATAATTTTAAATTTTTAAATATGTTAATTAATTATTATAATATTTAATAAATAAATCAAATTAATATTTTTTAAATAATTAATAATCATTTTAATTATTATCCAATACCTTTTAAGTAAATATTTTAATAAAATATTTATTTCCCCATTTGCTAAAAAATAATGAGAATTTATTCATTAATCAATTTCGTTTAGAATGCAAATGTACGAAAGTTTTGACAAAGATTGTCTTAAGGACAATCAAAATTGATGTTTAAATAAAAATATAAAAACTCAAATTGGTGTTCTTAATACATACATAAGATTCTGATCATTTTAAGTCGACGAGCTTTACCCTCGTACCAAAAGTATATGAAAACATATAAGTTTACATAAAAATAAATATTCTTAGTAATAAATATGAACTTTCATCTATTGTACAAAACATTTTTTCAGATTGTTTACCACATCAATATCAATGCAAAAATTCGCACATTTGCATAGATGAAAATAAATTATGTAACAATGCAAACGATTGTGGAATAAACGATTTTTCAGATGAAGAAAACTGTCACAGTAAATATTTAATAAAACTCAAAATAATAAAGTCATTTTAAAGACTGCACACTCGACGAAATTCTATGTGGCAATGACGAAACTAAAAACAGAACATGTATTCCCAAAGGCAGTAAATGTGATGGACACAAAGATTGTGCTGACGGAAGTGACGAGCAGAACTGCAGTTTGTTAAATGCATTTCACTTTATATAAAAAACATATTACATAACTTCAGGAACAACTACAACAACCATACCTCCTTGTTCTCTTGTAGATGGAATGAAATATAATCAAGTGAACATTATGATATTGACAAATCATTCAATTGATAATCTACATCGATTTATTTCTAGATTATTCGTTCGACTGACATCAAGATTGTTGAAGATTCAAAGAACAGATTACCTGACGATAATAATAAGTTAGGTACACCTGATGGATTGACTTTAACTGGAGATAAAATCGTAATAACTGTTGATACAACAAAGCAAGGTAATAGAAACTGAAAGACCTATTAAACTAGTAACATATTGTACACATTAAAGAAACTCAAACGGCAGTATTGACAAATATTGGAGTTAATATTGTTGAAAAGAATAATGTTGATCGAATTACAATTGTCGTTATACCGAAAGATGGAAATCCGATTTCAAATGAGATTCCTGGAACTGAATTGAACGATGGAAGAAATTATTTGACAAATGTACAACAACAGTTGCCACCTCTTTCAGAAATTAAATCATTCACTGTGACGATAGATCTGTTTCCGACAAGGTCAGTGTTTTGTAATATAAATATTTTCTTATTCACAAAAATTTGCTTTGGAAAACGCTTTTTACAAATCAAATAATTTTAAATATATACAAGGAAATAGTTTATGAAAAATAATATTGATTTATTTGTAGACCGGGAACAAATTCCGTAACTGTCAAAATCGAAGCTACGGGATGTTTCACTCCATCGGCAACGACGTCCACAGTTACACCTGTAGAAACAANAACAGCAACAACGAGCGTACAAACAACAACAACACCAGAAACTCCAATTCCGACTCCTACTCAAACAACAACCACACCTCCTTGTTCCCTTGTAGATGGAATGAAATATAATCAAGTGAACATTATGATCTTGACAAATCATTCAATTGATAATCTACATCGATTTATTTCTAGATTATTCGTTCGACTGACATCAAGATTGTTGAAGATTCAAAGAACAGATTACCTGACGATAATAATAAGTTAGGTACACCTGATGGATTGACTTTAACTGGAGATAAAATCGTAATAACTGTTGATACAACAAAGCAAGGTAATAGAAACTGAAAGACCTATTAAACTAGTAACATATTGTACACATTAAAGAAACTCAAACGGCAGTATTGACAAATATTGGAGTTAATATTGTTGAAAAGAATAATGTTGATCGAATTACAATTGTCGTTATACCGAAAGATGGAAATCCGATTTCAAATGAGATTCCTGGAACTGAATTGAACGATGGAAGAAATTATTTGACAAATGTACAACAACAGTTGCCACCTCTTTCAGAAATTAAATCATTCACTGTGAC
>MQRK01223691.1:0-22840 GCA_001938485.1 Girardia tigrina | reverse complement strand
AAATTGTATTTATTAAAATTGTGTAAGATTGTATTATTCAAACAATTCAATAGAAAATTGCTGATGATGATTTTTTTAAAAATCGAAACATGTCCAATAGTTATATATATATATATATAAATGTACAAGATATTTAAAAAAACCAATCATTAATAATATAAAAATCATCTTTTTAAGTGATAATGCGCCTTACATGTACTGACCTCTGAAATTCTGAAGAAAATGTACTTGGAAATGGTCCATATCACATGTATATCCCACCTATTTGCACAACTGTTCCATGAAAATTCGTTTAAAATTTGAATACATTTGTTTTTTCATATCCTTATGAGGGTATCCAGACATAACCACAGATGACAAAACCTCACACGGATAAAACCACCATAAAAAATTAGCCATTTTACGTAAATGTCTCAATTTATCTTCCACTTGTGGATATTCTTGAACAGCGGTTGCAACAAAGTGATATAGATCATCATATTTCCTCTCTTTCACCTGTAATCGACCTGATTTGGCATTTATAAATGTCAATCTATGACAAGCTAAGTTTTTATTGAAAACGAGGATCTCTACCTACTGCACCTTCAATATATGTTGAAAAGAAATAAGTAAAAACCTCGTTAGAGCTATTTTCATTTGGAAATGTAAAAGCAAGTTCATCGAAAACTTTATTCACATTCTGTATAGGGAAAATGTTAATGTAGCAAGAGATTTCCGCCTACCTTGTACATTTATATTCGATTTTAATCCTACACCATTGACTTTCATGATTAAACTTTGACATAAGTTAAAGTAGCACCTTTTCATTTCAGCTTCTGGAAAGCCCTCCTCGCCGCATTCATGCTAACCTTCTTGAAATCTACCAACCTTTTCTGTGGCCTCAGATTTGAGACCAACAGCTTCGTTATTCTAAACATTCTATTATAAATATCCATATTTTTTCTGTAACAAAATATAAATACAGGATTCCCTCAGGATCATCTACTTCTGAATTGTGAAGTACTAGTTGACAATACTTTTCAAGAATGCCAAAGTTTACTGTTGTTGGATTGGATAAATGAACAATTTTCTGTTATAAAGAAGATTTATTATTTTAGGATTGCATAAAAATCATTTAACTTTTTAAGCAATTATTGAAGGACTTAAAACAAATAAATGCAATTAGTGCAAATTTTCTAATACCTCTAAAAAAGAAATACTTTATTTTTTATTTAGGTTTATAATTAATTTTTTTATATTTTAAATTTTTGTGTCATTTTATCATAGTGAGGTTTTGTCAATGTTTGATTTTATCCGTGTGGTTTTTGTGTGTGGTTTTATCTATGTGATTTTTTCGTGTACTGTTATGTCATAAAACCCCGTATGAGAATGACACTTGAAAAACAGTCATCGTTCAGATTAATTTAAGGACATTGGAAAGCCATCAGATGCTTTTATTACAAGGTTGGGTACATGGATGAATGCAACACAATATCATTCGAGAATACGATTGCATTGTTCATGTACTGAACAAAAGTGAAAAAAACAAAATTTTTCTATTCACAAATGTAGCTTTAAATTAAAAAATATCGATTTTGAAGAAGACCCAACTGAAATCAAGTAATACATTATCAAGAGTGTTAAAATGATTTGTTTTATTGTTGGAAGAGTCAAATCAACAAATGTCTCCTGAAATGGATACGCATTTAATGAAAGAGTCATTCTGAAGCATTTCTGTTGATAAAAGGTTTTCTACATCAAAAATCTTTCTCTAAAAAGACAAAAAATTGATGTTGAAAATGTTTGAAATTACTTTTTTTTAATTAATAAACGAATATCAATGGTAATGATTTCTAATTATTAGGTCTAGTCATAATTAATGTCGTTTATTTGATATTCGTTTAAATGCACCAATATAACCTAAAAAACCTGCGGTAAATACAAAAAGTGTGGTATATACAAAAAGTATAAAGCCTAATTAACAAGGTTTGTTGCAAATATTTTGTTTTTTAACTGCTGATTATTTTCGAAGTGGGTGGTAAAGGATGGTAGATGAAGAGCATTTAAGACATTGCATGCTTTACGAGTTCCAGTTGGGAAGAAAGCGAATGAGTCTGCTAAAAATATATGCAGTGATATGAGTCAAAATACAGTTTGTCTCAGAAAATGCCAGTGTTGGTTTAAAATATTTCGCCATGGAAATCTTTCGTTGCTTGACAAGAATGGTCAGGCGGTGAATCTGATTTTGAATAGGAAGCATTTGAGGCTCTTGTGGTTACAAATCCTGAAATTACGCAACAAGAGCTTGCGACAGCTTTATACTGTTTGCAAAAACTATTTGAAATCAATTACTGTCACTTGATAAGGTCCACAAGTTTAGAAAGTGGGTTCTGCATGAGTTAACCGAAAACAACCGCAAATAAAGAGTTACAATCTGCAGTTCGCTCCTCTATTGTCGAGACGGATGACCGTTTTTAGAAAAAAATTTTGCCAGAGATAAAAATGGGTGCTTCATGTTAATCGAAAGGGACGACCACAATAGTTGGACAAGAGCAAAGCGATGTAACCCACGCCAAAGCCTGACTTGCATGCAAAAAAGATGATGTTGTGGGTTTGGAGGAATTTTAAAGGTATTCTTTATTTTGAAATCTTAACAAACGACAAAACCATTACAAGTGGAAAGGTTAAACCAAGCTTTGAGAAAAAAGAACCCACGCTGATTAATCGGAATGACGTAAATCTTCATCATGATAACGCAAGACCGCATACTGCAAGATTCGCGGAGGATAAAATACGCCAGTTGGCATGGGAAGTTCTACCACAACCTGCAAATTTTACAGATATTGCACCATCGGATTATCATTTGTTTCGTTCATTGTAACATTTTTAGTGGATGATATTTCAAAAATAAAAAGTACATCAAAAATGCCTTGACGGATTTTTTTGAATCTAACAGATTTTATTAAATAGTATAATTAATCAAACAGTATGACTACTTGACCGTTTTATTTTTTTTAAATTTTTTAAAGTGTTTTATTTTTTAATTAAAAAAAACGTTTTATTTTTGTAATTTTTAAAAAGAAGTTTTATTTGTTTAAATTTTCCTTTATAATTTTTAACTTAACCACTAATAAAATGAGTAAACTGATTTTCACAATTTCCTTCAAAAAAAGAAGGGACAGCTTTCTTGGAAAATGGAAATTCTTGTTATAAAGCACAAAAATATTTTAGTGAAAGAGATGGTTTTTATTACAGCCTATCCATGTTTCAAGGATGGTTTACAAATCGTGACAACATCAAAAAACAATGTTTGTCAATGCTGAGAGTTGCTGGTTCTGGAAGAAAGACGATGTTCATATCTCTTGAAGAAATATTGTTGGATGAGATTATTGAGCTTAGAAAAAAAAATAAAAGTCACGAGAACGTATATAGCAGATCGGACAAGAATGTTGGAAATATAAAACAATATTGATAAAAAAGCAACCGCCCGTGGATATCGAGTTTTATGGTCAGAAATGGTCTTTCGCTAAGACGAACAAAAATTTTCACAACATTGACTGATGACGTGTTGATAGATCGAGTCTATATTTATATGAATTATTTACAACAAAAAATTAAATTTCTCGATTTATCCCAAACATTACTAATGGATGGGCTTAACTTCGACAGCGGCCGCCTCTAAAAAAAGTTTTTTTTATTTTTTTTGATAACTTAAACAAAAAAATCATCTTAAGCACTAAAAAAAATATTAAAAAAATTTTCGACTATTTTTTTCTCAAGTAAAAACCTTCTTTGAAAAAACCATGTTAGCATATATATGATAACCTTGTATTTTACACTCTAAAACATTCTTTTTGACCATTCTAAATAACTTTTAAACATCCTTTTTATAGTTTATAACTTTGAAATGACTATTAAACCTTCTCTTTATACTTTAAAACTTCTAAATAACTTTTAAACACTCTTTTTATACTTTAAAACTTTGAAATGACTTTTAAACCTTCTAAATTACTTAAAAACAGTTAAACTCCTTTCTCTACATTTCATTTATTCGAAAAGTACGTCAAACAGAAAAAAATTAGAATATATTTTAACTTTTATCGGTACATGCTGCCTCAGCAAACTTCGACAAAACTGCCGAACTCTTTTCTCCAAACACACACACACATCTTATTTCAATACATATCCTCTATCAATCTATCATATAAATCCTTTTCCGCTGTTATTCGGTACAGGCCGCCTCTGCAAACTTCCACAAAACTGTAATTCACATTAACCTTAAATTTCGTAAAAAAATTTACCTAAAAAATTATTTAGATTGGGAAAATGGCATGCTCCACACATGACGCCCCCAGGAGGAAAGGTCAATGTACCCATAGCAACGATCGAGATCACCTTGGATACACTTCTGTTTGTTCGGTGATTCCCCAGCAATGGCTGTGATCACTTAGCAACCATAAAAATCATCTAAACAACCAATCAAATCCCTTGACAACCGTCACCGTTACCTTAAATATCATCAAAAGCACCTTAAAATAACGTTAACAACCATCTAAAACACCGAAGAATCCATCACCGTTACCCTAAAAACCATGAAAATCACCTTAGAAATCATTTAAAACACATAAAAACCACCAAAATTATATGAAAATGTGCAAATCGACACTTGCACATGTGCAAGTGTGAAAATTAAAACCCATCAAAATTATCTTCAAAGACCATCAAAATCAGAAAAAAGTGCAAAAAGTACTAATCAATACTGCACCGTGCTGCACTAGTTTTCACATGTGAAAGTGTGCAAAATCAATAAAATCACAATTGTGCAAAGTGCAAATTACTTTTATTGATCTTATGTGTAATTAAAATTTTGAAATATTTGTTTTTTTAATACAGTAGAGGTTAAAATGAGGCAGACTGTTTATTTTTTTAGAGGCAGCCGCTGTCGAAGTTTAACCATTTGAAACTATTTCAAACTTATAACAATCCTTTATGTCTTTCTTCAGGCCATTCTTCTCCTATCTCTGCAACTCTATAATGATCGATTTCTCTATGTTCAAATGTTAAATCCGAAAGAAAAATATGTCGAAATAATTTGTTCTAGAGATTATCCTCGATTCTGGATTCCAGTGGGATGGAATTGGCTAAAGTTATTGACATCAACATTCTGGGGATTTAAAACGAGAAAGCTACCGGAAAATTTCCATGATTCAAAATGTATCTTTATATTTTCATCATGTTCAATATTTCTTTGGTTGACGCTTATACCTGCAATATTTGCCACTTCATCTCTAATGATTCAATCCGCTTTAATTTTGTTTGCGATATTTGTGAACTCTACTTTGATTTTAGGAACACTTTTCATTCCGAAAATTTATGCTTTGTATATTCTTAAAGAAGATATGAACGAAACTCAAACACTTCATACTACCACTGCAATTCCAACATATTGATAATGATTTTTATTTATTGCACTTATTTTTTGTAACATTAATTAAAATATATTGCACAAAATAAACCTGCACCAGATATTTTATTATCATTTGTTAATAAATTTTAATGATTACATTTTTCCTTTCTATTTAACAAATATGTCGACATTATGATCATCAGAAAGAAACTTGAGACTATGTTTGAACCTTTTCAATGGTAATATTTCTTTAAGTAATCAAACTAAAGTATCATAAAATATCTTCCTAGGACATACATTTCGTTCGACATTTGATAGCTAATCTCTAAAAAAGACTTTGGTTTGTTACAGTAAGATTCTTAAATTTGCAATTAGATACCATAAAGAAAATTGAATGAAAATTTTGGTTCACCGTGATTACTAAAAACCAGTGTTACTTTAAAATTATTATAGACAGTTCATTTAAATTAAAAGTCATTAGTCAATTAACCGAAAGACAGATTCATGTAACCATACGGTTTTGGAAATTAAGTTTTGGCCATCACATTTTTAAGTGAAAAATTTGTCTGAAGCAAAATAATGCTAGCGAAAGGAAAGGCTTTTTAAGTGTTGAGAGCATGAGGGTTATTGCATAAAAGAAAAATATATGGATCCCATTAGAAACTCATCAAGCTGTAATTTTTGTAGCTGCCAGCATTTCTATTTGGTAAGTGCAAAATATTCTGAGAAAAGGAAGTTTATGCAGTTGTCATCCAATAAAGAAGCCATTAATGACATTGCTACAAAAGAAAGATAGTCAAGATGGTGCAAGATTCCATGCAAATATGGAAATAGACGACTTCCTATAAATAATGTACATTACAATAAACAGTACAAGAGCAGCTTGTCACGTTCCCCTCTCTCGACAATATTTTTGTTGACTCTTATGGTATCCGTTTATGCATGTACTACTGGAGGCGTTTTTGAATCGTTATCTGATTTATTCCACCAGATGATTTATTAACGGTTCGAGTTGTCGTCTGTCTGGAATTACGCGTTCAATCGTTGTATGCAGCCGATCTCTGCGATGTCGGGTTCTTTAAGTTGTTTATTGTTTAACTGGCATTTTTAATAATTGTTTATCCAGGATAACTCGAACCTCATTTAATGCGTCACGGCAAATGTTCTGAAATCCCAAGGTGATTGAATCACCGTTATTCTCGTTTTATCTGTACTTTAAGGATATTTTAAAACTTCTTATGTTACAGGGTTTCGAACGATTATCGCGAGACTGCGGATGATTTCGAGATTTAATAAGGAGGCTTACAAGGATTCGAACCTTCAGCTCGATTCGACGCGGCGACTTGAATTCCCAGGGTTCATATGGTCATAATTCGTATTGGGTGGGGCTTGTCTAACAATAACAGAAATAGTCGAATTAGACTATTTCTTTTAAAATATGAGACCTTTTGCGATTATGTGGTTAACTAACATTTTTGCATCGTAACAAGCTGCAATTTCGAAGTTGATCACAGTGAACCAATATTGTCCGTCTTTTGTAGAAAAAACTGTTTTTAGTGTCGATTCTTCATCTAATTCTACTTAATAATTAGCGTTCCCACAATTAATTGTACTGAAATATTGTTAGCCTTTGAGAGTAATGAGCATTATTAAGTTTACTGGTTTTGTTGCCATGAAATTTTCGAAAAAGACATTTTTGAAACTATTATTTTATAACAATAAACATATTATTTAAACAAGTTTGGCCTAAGTAAATTTCTGAGGAACTATTTCTGTAAATATCTTCAGTATTATTTTCTCAGTTTTATAGACCTCCACGATTAGGTTCATAATAGTGTTGTATCATCCGATAATCATGAACTTATTTCATGTGCACAAGCAAGATACATGCTCTTGAGTTTCTACAGTTGATCTACAAACTCGGCATAATGTTTCTTCTTTCGGTTTGTTTTGAATAAAATTTAACGGTAAATTGTTGGTTCAGGCTGAGTGCAGGAATTGCACTCTTCATTAGTAACTTCTATGTTAATTGCTCTGCTAGTCTTATCCAACGCTATGGCGGTCGCAGAAAAAGGGGACATTTTTGATTTACTCCGATGTAAGAATTTCAGTTTCGCATATATTCTGTGAATTTGAAATGAGAACTCTAAAATGCTCTGTGACTCCAAAATTACTGAATTCATTGCGGTGTGTACATGGAGAACAAAAACAATTTTATTAAATACAAATCTAATATTTAGTCTTTTTCCGGCAAGATATTTTATGCTGTTCTTAATTTGTGTCCACCAAGACATTCAGCCATTCAAGAAATGCAGTTATGATATATGTTTGGAGTGATGAATAGGCTTAATAAAGCAATATTCCTGAAGGTAGGATCAGCGCAAAGGAGATTGTGGTAAGTTTGTTTGACTGATTGAATAGAGTATTCATCCTTTGTCTATGGGAAATACATACTGAGTGTGGTTTCTTTCTCCGTAATTAAATTTTCCAGGAAAGTTTCACCATGCTGTTTCCACAGGTTCAAGTTGTTCTAACTGTGTTCAAAGTGATTTTGCATCATTTCAACAGTCAAGAAGCGCGGTATGAATCTGAAATACAGATTTCTGATACACATGCATTTTAATTTGGCGTAGGCTGTACCAAGACTTATGAAGTGCTTTATTGGCAGCATTTTCATGGTAATTCAACTCTCTTCTTGGATGTTCTTCTTCAGTTTTTCATCAACTGTGTTGAAAATTCTTGTGGACAAACTGATTTTATTTGATCAAAAAGAGATGTGTGACCAACTTTAAACTCTCTGAACAGATATTTAACAATTTTCTTAGATGGAAATTCATGTAAGTAAGTTGACTGCAAAAGATCGTAGATTTCACTAAACGTCTTCCTCTGCAACACAAAGAACTTGATAACGCTGCGATATTCGACATCTAAAATCATCGCACTGACGAAAATTTAAAATGTCACAATAAAATTTTAATGCGTTTGATAAAATAAAACAATTACTAAAATTAATACCGATATTAATTTATTTAATCACACAAAAAAACTAAAATTTACTATAACATTTTACCTTAGGTCGGCTACTTAATGAACGTACCATGTATTAACATTGATATTTATCAAAAAAAACTGAAAATTCAAAATGATTTATATTAATTATTGTAACGGAAAATACGTACAAATCATTTGATTTATTGAAACATTTTCATTTACATACAAGATCCAAATGTGTTAAAAAATTCTGATAAAAGTAATATTAGCATCTTTCTTTTTCCTAGTTCTTCAAAATCAACACCGATTGAGATCCCAGGAAAGAATAGTTAGCAATACCAATAACCTCAGAAATTAACAAACAATTAATTTATGAAATCACAAATGAGAGAATCGGCAAAATATAAATTCTATTTGAAAACCTCTTAATCTACAAATTCCCAATCTTGATCATCAGGTTTTGCAAAATCTGCCAAAGTGGTGTTTGTCTCAGAAGGCAGATCTTTGTTTCTGTCAATAACTGAGCATTTATGAAAAAGCAATCGCTCCAAAATATCGATAACAAAAACCTCATTTTTACTTGTAACTGCTAAATCAAGGACATGTTTTGTCACTATTGGAACATGAATCCAATGCTGACCCATTGGTTCATTAAGTCTATCAATGCCGCAACGAAGAAAGATATTCCCAGTAGTTTGCTCGATTATCCATAGATTTTCACCAGAAACATGAATACTAAGCAGATATTGATTGTTAAAATTCTATAAATACTTTAAATTAACCTCTTAGCCCGTGGACCAGGAATATATGTCCATGTGAATTCATTTTTAAAGAGCTGCCAAACTGACATGTAAATAAACCCATCGGGATCTGATATTGCCCATAGATAATTTACGTCTTGAAAGTTGGAATTTTGAACAAAATGCAATTTCTTTGACGAGGAATCTTTCATTTCTTTTCAAAATAACGTAAAATTGAAACTTATAATCTACAACTCTTACTAAAATTGAGCAGGTTCCATGGTAAATGTTTAGATTTGTTAACTATCAGTGACTTTAAATCTTCATTATAATAAACATTGCTTTCAGTTATCACCCATATTTCATTGTCCGAACAGGAAATGTCTTTTATGGCTTCTATAATAAAATCTTTGGATTACAAATGGTCATTATCATTTAAAACCAAAAGATTAATTAAGATGTAAATTTAAATATCATATACATAAATGAAAATAAAATAATGGCAATTTATATTCTTTATTAAAAACTGAACGCCATTTTTCAAAAATTTTTTTGTAATTAATTTTTTTCGGCTGATTAACCGCCATCTTCAGACTAAATTAACATTAGCTTTTTGCAGCTTATATATGAGTAAGGTGATTATACAATCAAATATATAATAAAAGCTCTACTTGAAAATGTTTTCAAACTTTCCATGCTTTTTTCAAATCAAAGAGATTTCATGTAATTTCGAATAGTTATATATGATAGATGTCAAAATTTTGTAATTTATCTAATAGATTGGATTAAAATTGATGTCAAACATCATTATCAATTCTTTTTAAGTCGCATATTAACAATTTGTGAAGAACCTTGGGTCGGCGGAAATGTTCACAACTTCTCTTCAAAATACGTCACAAAATCTAAGTAATTCAAACAAAAGATAATATGAAAAGTGCATTAATATCTTCACTGTAAATATGTAAATTGAGTTGTGAAGATATACAAATTTAGTTGTACATGATAAAAGTAACAAAAGAAAGAAAATTTCCAAGACTCCTTATCAACATGTATATTTTATTTAGAAGCAAAATTAAATATTTATTAAAAACTCAACCAAATTTTCCCTATAACCTTACCTGAAGTCATTATTTACTAAATATATGTGAAATTATAGATCATGTAAGTCTAAACGTTTTTCGGATAATATCATTATAATAAAGTAGCACTCAGAATGAAAGCATCTCTATCTTCCATATTACATGGGCGAAATGGAAATAAAATTAAAAAACAAATCATTAATGAAGGGTTACGATATGACGTTCTTCTTCTTCTAAAAAATAATAAATTATGAAAGAAGATGCAAATATTTCCCAAACGTGCAAACTAAGCCGTAAAAACGAAATGTTCTGTTCAATGTCGACTAGATGAATAATAAATAAATAAATAATATTTTTTCAGCTCTATCAAATATTGTTTGAAACGTATGACCAAATAATTAATAATCTGTCCGGTGTAAAATTAATATTTAAATAAAAATCATAAAATCAAATAAATTTTAATTAAACCTCAAATAAATTACACATTACAATATAGTACACTTAAGCAGTCATTCTTCTGGTATTAAATTTACCATTCTCAAAAATTATCTTTTTGTTTATTGCATAATTTTACATTAATAAAAATGATAAAATTGTAATTTGAGTAACATTTTAAGACGCTAAAAATGTGTCCATGTACAATGTACAGAAGTTTCACACAACCGATACCTAGATGTAAATACATTGTTATTGAATTAATTTTTTTAAGTTTTCACAGAAATTTAAATGATACTTTCAGTTCAAATTATCGAAAAAAATATTTAAAATCAATTAAAACATTTTAATTTTTTAAATATTTTAGTTTAGGTTTTTCAATTATTTTATTTTATAAAATTTGTTAACTAAGACAAGAACGTTAAAAATTGTAATTTGAATAATCCTACAAGATTAATTCTTTACATTAATAGCAACGTAATAAATTGTAATTTGCGTAACGTTTTGAGAAGCCAAACATGTGTAAGGCAGAGAAGTTTCAAACTACAATACCTAGATCAAAAAAAAATACGTAACATTTTTCACAAATTTATATTATTTATTTTTATAGATATTTTCTATAAAAAGATTAACAACTAGTAAAACATGTGCTATTAACATATTAATCTCCTTAGGAATATATTATCTTTTTTCAATGTATCATCTACAAGTGTGCATTATTTTAGTTTAGAAATCATACAAAAATTCTTATTATCAAATTAAAACAATAAAAAAATAAAATTTATTTTAATTAAAAAATATTTTATAACAAATTTTAAATGTACATCTATATGTAAAAATATTTTGGGTTTTTATTATAATAATTTAATTCCATACGCGGTGACATTTGATTATATAATTTTCAATATTAAAAGTTGAAGTAATGGTCATAAATTTTTATTTTAAATTGATATTTTGAAATGTGTTTATATTTCTTTTACATGGCATTCAATCAAACATTCTTTAAACTTTTAGGATTCTAAATAATATTAATAAAAAATTAAAAATATTTTTTTCAATGACTAGCCTCCCATAATATGTGTTGTTAGGAGCGTCGTTGAGTTCATAAAATTTTTGAATTTACAATCTTATCAAATTAGTAATTAAACAATCATGTTTTGTAAAATAGTGTTAAAGATATTTTAAAATCAGATTTTCCAAATTTTATGTAAAAATTAATTCATGTAAAAAATAAAATAAATTTTACGATATGTTTATTAAAAGATTTATTATAAAGTAATGAAGTTGATTTTAATTTTGATGGAAATATTTAATTAAAAAAAATAAAAAGGAATATAAAGTTTAAAATTTTATTTGCAAAATGAAAATAAACTAAACTATTTTTATAACTTTTATTTTATAAAGATTAAATCGAAGTAAATTAAAATGCGATTTTAATTTCATTTTTGGAAAATGTAATTTTATTGGAATCAAAATATAATTATAAAACAATTCAATCGACGTAAATTAAAATGCGATTTTAATTTTATTTTGGAAAATGTGATTGTATCGAAATGTAATGGCGAAACGATTAATTCAAAATGTAAAATATAATGGGATATTTAAATCTTTGTGACAAAATTTATAATGTATAAATTTTAACAAAAGGCGAGTATGAAATTTAATTTTTAATAAATGAAATAATAATTTCTATATCTATATTTATATATATATATATATATATATATATTTATTTATTTATAATGATTTATGTAAAAAGAAAGTGCGAAAGTTCCTCAAAAATATTTGTTTAAAAAAACTTAAATGGTTATAGAAATAAAGTTTTGCGTTAATGACATCTTCTTTAGATCAAGAACCCAATATGTGTTAAAATATTTCTTAAAAACATAAAATTCAGTTCAATAGCTAAATTTATCTCTATTTTGAATTTTTCAAAGTGATCAAGAATTGATCCATTTCAAACCAATCTGGTATGCTCATCCATTATATGCGGATATAACGATTTTTTCATCTAATGTATAAGGATGCACACTTCTGACATTCAAATTGATAAATCAGATTAGCTAAGGCATCCAACGGAATTTTGATTTATTTAAAAAAATATCTCAACAGTTTAATAATCATAAAAAATACCAAAAAAAATTAATTAACATTCTCACCAAAGGAAACTACTTTAATTATTGGTTAATTTCCTGTTTTGAAATTATTTTGTAGCGGTTAATATTGTAGACTTTGTACTTTTAACCTTCGAAGGTGATCCGAAAAACGGTTATTTTTAATACAAAATAGCGAAGAACAGATCTTTTTTAAAAAAAAGATTTTTTCAATTTAAACATACGATACATATTTAAAAAGTTTTGGATAAAATTAAATTTAATGAATATGTGTTTCTGTTGTCGAGTTATTAATTAAGAATCAGTTGCAAGGATACAAAAATGATAAGAAGTGTCCTTGCTAATATTGAATTTCAGCTGTTGTACCGGTCAGGGCATGCTTTGAGTGTGATATCTGCAGACCTCCTGAAGTCCATACTTCCTACGCAGCAGCAATCCATTGTTTCTTAATAAATAATGTTTGCTTAGTAACTTAATCCTTTATTATTGACCCAACATTTACCACTGCGTTCAGATCTTTTCAACACATCGAATTTTCAAATATTTTGGTATAAATATTGTTATCATATTTATCTGAACCTTTTTTAATTCTAATTGATAATAGAACTATTTCTACTCGACTTAGTGTGTTGTCCAGTTTTTAATATTTTCAAAATATTCTCTATAAAATACTATCTATTTTTAAATTAAATTTAAATGATTTAAATAAATCATGAAGATCTAAAGTACATATGCCATTAAATAAATCGACATAAATATTTATCTTAATGATCCATTAATTCAAACAATAAATGAAACAGTTTATCTCAAATTATAGAATTACAGTTTTCAAGTTTAAGGATTTTGATATTGTAATAATATTCTTTAATAATCGATTTCTTTATATAATTTTCTTTTTTTCTTTTTTGTTCTTTTTTTTTCTTTATTTCTTTATTAATATTCTTTAATCGATTTAAAAATTACTGGGAGAGAGTAACGTGTGAGGCCTTATTAATAAGATCCATGGATCCAAAAATTAATATCCAAGCTTCACACTCAACTTCTCTGTTAAAAATTTTCAAATAGAGCCTATATTCTTTAATACTTAAACGTTTCATTTATAAAAAAAATAATAAATTATATAGAAGTGATGTACAATTGAAATTTACAAAATCATTTCTTAATTCTTTGAAATTATTTTAAAATAAAACAAAAATCCCTTTGTACAAATATAAAAGAAACGAAATTTGCCTGAAATACTATTCTGCTAAATAACAGCGGATCTACATAACTGTAAATGTTATAATTATTATAAACAATTTTAGGCGCATCTTAATAAGCGTGTAAGTTTTTATATTAACAAAAAAGAACACCCTTCTTCACAAACCACTTTGACTTCTTTCTCTTTATAAATAGTAAGTAATCTAAATTAATTTCAAAATGGCATTATAATGTTACAAAGACTTTTATGGAGGTAAAAACTATAACCACAACATCAAGTAAACTATGAAAAACTCATTAATTTCAATTTCATGTTCATTTCACAACTAAATTATCTTTTCATGGTAACAAATTACCCGGTTATTAATTTCCATAATTTTTTTAATGTAGCTTTTAAAGAACGGTAATTTATATTACCACGTTTTTATAAACTTCACTTGTTGTCGATCTGTCGGTTTGTCATTCTGTCCGGGAAAGATCTTTCAACTCAAATTTGACCAACTAGCTATCGGGCTGAAATTTTCAGATTAGATCAAAACCCGAAGACAATGCATGAAAAAAAATATTTCAAGTTGATCGGGCATGTTTAAGTTGTCATTTTGGCAAAAAACAGTTTGTATGGAGACATTTTATATGGGTAAATTTTTTATAATAAAATGATTTGAATCTTTGTTTTGATCAAATTTGAATCTATGCTGTTGTTAATTAATAATTATTAATAGCTCAAATCAGATTATATCTTACGATATAAATTAATTTTAATTCATCATTTTATTCTAAATACTTGTATTTTAGAAAACAAATAGACAACGTTCAAATGTTAATGATATAAAATATGTTTTGCAATTAATCGTACTTCTAGTGACGTTATAAACGTGGTAATATATAAAGCTCTTTTTATACATGTAATTATTTTTAAATATTAATGTAAATTTCTTGATATTTAATCATTTCTATATTTCTTTAGGCTGTATCTCAAGTCAGTTCTTACTTAATTCATTTAAAAAAAGAATTACTTATGTATAAAGATGACTTTTAAATAAAGATAAGTTTATTAAATCAAAATATTTATTTAGTAATACTTGCTTTTATGATTTTTTTTTACATTTACAGATGAACTCAATGATGTTAATTATTTGTCTTTGGATCTACAAAAAAAACACCGCGGACAAAAACGCCGCGAATAAAAACGTCGAATTTAATAATAAAATTAATTTTGTAGATATAATGTTAACATTTTGCCTTTAAGAAAATATTTTACAAAAGTCAAAATATTTTTAAATAATAAAAAAATCATATACAAATATTAATTTATTCTAAGTTTTGAAATTATTTTTATAATAATATTGAAAAACATTGTCTTTATTTTTAATTTTTTAATGTTAAATAAATTAATACTAAAATTAAAAAAATAGTAAAAAATTGAATAAACATTGAAAACATTTAATTTAAACAGAACGTTAATGAATATTGTATGGTGTCGAATAAAAATTTTGTAATTGATAATAATAAAATTTTTTTAATACAGCTAATGATAAATTTAATAATGATACAAAGAAATACACTAATAAAGTTAATAATAATGAATGCAATGAATGGAAAAAAGGAAGGGAATTATAAAGAATGGAAATTGTACAACTGATAATAAAAAATCTTACAATAGAGTTATATCAAAAGAACTTATTGAATTTAAAGATTGCTATATATTATTGAACAAGAAGATAGGGAACAGTCAACTGTGTATAAGAAATTAGATGAAGATGAAATAGGATTAGAAATTTTCAACAAACTTGATAGTGACGTAAAGAGATTAATAGAAATAGAAGAACATAATATTATAAAAGGAAGTTGTAGCGACATAAGACATTTTGGAAGGGTAACATTGAATAACGTAGATTGCGAATGTCTTTTTGATACAGAGCAAAGATTAGTGTGACAGTGCCGAAATTTTGAAATTAATGAAAGGTCATTTAGAGAATAAATCAACTCGAATTTCCTGTGCTAATGGTAGTCCTTTGTGAATATTAGGACAATATAAATTAATAATAAAATATCGATGATTGGAAGTAAATCACATGGTGTTTTTTGCTAATGAAATAATTCCCGAAATAATAATTGGAGTCGATATTTTGGAAAAAAATTGGAGTGAAACTCATAGCGTTATATGTTACTGAAACACTTGGAAGGACATGTAATTTAGAAAGGAAGTTTTCAGATGAAATAACAGAAAATACTAGAAGAAAAGTCTTAATATCGCAACAAATATTAGCTGAAAAACATCCATTGTATAATGTAATTTTGAAATACGGAACCATATTTATGACTAGTAAATGGGACATAGGAAAGACAGTTATTTTGAAATAACATATCGTCACTGAAGGACCACATATTGCAGTACCATCACGGCGTCAACTAATGCATTTTGAAGGAAATACACATGAAATAATAGAGAATTTGGAGAAACATAGGATTATATCAAAATGCGAATTTTCATTGAACTCTCCAATTGTATGTGTATCCAAGAAGAACTCAGAAGAGATACACATGTGTTTAGATTTTAGATTATTGAACGCTAAATCAGTGAGACCAGCTTTTCCACTACCGAATGTTAACGCGATGATGTATTCTTTGCACGAATCAAAATATTTTTCAACAATTGAGCTGGGCAGTGTGTATTATCACGTCAAATTAGAAGAAAAATCAAAAGAAAAGTCGCATTCTCTACGAAATATGGTCAAAAATGTTTTAACCGAATACTGTTCGGGATTGCAGCAGCCCCATCAACATTTCCAAAAATTGATGACTATAATTATTGGAGAGAGAGTTTAGTATACAGTCGAACCTCGGTTTAACGAAAAACACGGGGATCGAGAAAATATTCGTTAAAACGGGGTTTTGTTAAAGCTGGTTTTGACTGTAATGGCCGATCCATCCTTAATGTTATTTACTATTTATTTTTAGAATTTAAAGAATAAAAATCCATATACTTTATTGAAAAACATTTCGTTAATCAAGACACAAAAAACCATCCAGTGTGACTTGACATCTTCGACTTAAGGCAGATTTCGCCAAAGTGGTTTCTAAATCTACCCCAAAAATGTTTTTATTCCGTGTTCATGGCAATACTAACAGATCACAGAAAGACAAGCAATAGCTTCAGATAGTGATACTGCTTGTGGTTGGAGAGACTCATTTGTTTCCTCTTCTCCTTTGTCATTCTCACTTCGAGCTTGTTTAAGAATTCCTTCCTTCGCAATTTCTTCATCGATGAATTTCTTCTATAGATGACGTAAAACTAAGCCTGGAACTAAAATCTTGCCTTAGAAATTTCTCAGATGAGCTGCATTTTAACCAAATTTTCCTGTTTTTTCATTAAATTCTACAGGAACAATGATTATTTCTTGTTGAAATACGGTCTTTCGAAAACAATTAGTGACACTGACTGATTTGACGCTTTACCATGCTTTTGCTGAGAGATTAATAATATCAAAAATACTTAAGCGGAATTCTGCCAATGATTTCTTCAATTTAATATGAAAAAGAATTCACTTCACCAGGGCGCTTCTATTGTGCATCTTAAAAGCTGCAATAATGCCTTGATCGCAGAGCTGAATACCTGACGTAGTATTAAGTGGAAGGAAAAAACCTTTAATTCCCGTTCAGAATATTTAAATTTAATCGGGAATGAGGCCAAAAACATGGAACAAATAGAAGAGAGTTCCAAAATCGAGAATGCTCAGCTCTGTAATTTAAATTATTCCAGCACAGAAAACTCAAAAGACAACACTACCCAACAGTATTTCAGAAATTACGGTTGAATCAATAGAAAACATTAATTCGTTGTCTCCTTATTTGATTGACGAAAATTTTCGCAAAAAATATTTATTCCCAATGAAAAAAAAATCTTCAAGTTCATTTGAGAAAATTTACCATTAAGGATTTTGTTTAGTTGAAACGCGAAATCAAAATACAAAACGCGGAACATTTGATAGATTTTAATACGATGATCAATTTTGTGTTGTTGATTCAGTAAATAACAAGTAACGACAAGTAAAAATTAAAAATCTAAACACAAATGAAGAAAAAAATGTATTTGGAAGTAGAATAACAAAGTATTAATTTGATATGTTTATTTCATAATTAGGTCTATATAATTAAAGTAGAACTTAAAATGAAAACCTACAATAAATTTACCATTCAATGCACAAAGTTAAAATTATCTTAAATGAATTCACCTAAACATTTTCGTCAATCGAGCATAAAAACTTAATGTAATTTCACTAAATTGTATTTTTAATATTTAAATATACTATTACTTTAAAATATTTAAACAAAATCAGATTCATGAATTTTATTAATTTGTGTATAAAATAAAAAAGATAACGGATGAAAAAATAGATGAATTTTCGTTAAGGTGGGGTTTTGATTTTGTTAAATGTGAAGGCAACATTCGTAAAATCGATGTTTTCGTTAAAATGTGGTTTGTTAGAGCGGGGGCTTATATACATATAATGAACGGGGTTTCGGCAAGGACTTCACTATTCTTTCGTTAAATTGGGGTTTGACTGTAGTTGACTTCATGTAGTTCTGAACGCCTGTATCATAATGAATTTCATTTTTGCAATTTCATATTTACTTAATAATAAAATCCATTAAAGTCTTACTAACCGTTTTGATTCCAATCCTTGTTAATGTTTGTCCACTCCGTACCCATGGGATTGCTGTTTGTGATACCCAATCTGATAAGTATTTTTGATTTTGAAGTGAGAACAGTAACAACAGTATTAAATGCAGCAATTTTAGTTATTTTACCACAAAAAGATGGAACAAAAACAGTTCTAATTTTATTTCCACTCCAATAACAGAATAACTAAAGTAAAATATATAAACAATTATTAAACAAATTATTATTCTACTTAATTTATTCAATTGCTATACAATGTTTTGTATTAACCATAAATATTTGCATTAAACATTTAAAAATTGTAATAATATATTCATTATGAATATTACTATATAATTCTAGACAAAATAAATTAAAAAAAATAAAATTTAACAAAATGAAGAAAACAAATAATATTGTTTAAAGACAAAGATATAATCATATGATCGATGTAACTAATATAAAATGAAAATACAAAGTATATTTTTTAAATGTTTACAACTGAGAATTTTTATGTAACAAAATGTTAAAATATAAATTCCAACCTCCCCAGATTTATGTAACAGCCACAAAGTATTATTGACCGCTATTTCCACATAACTCCATTGTGTGACAGCCGGTAGGCCTACTAAATTTCTCCTTGCAATTTCTTGGTTTGAGAAACAATCAAACCAATGATGCCCGAGAATGCTTTTCTCAGATTCGAATAAAATACAAGGAGCATTACGTTCTACAGACGTAATCCAAAGTAACCCATTACCTTTCGCATTTTTAGGAGGACATTTGACTGACATTAATATATTACTTGAACCTTTAAATAAATATTGTCTCTCATTATTTTAATTTATTTAAACTACATTTCTTAAGTTTTGGATCACCATCTGAATATCCAAATAATTTTTCGACCTTTTGAATTCCAGCAGAAAGATACATGATTCCTTCTTCAAGATATGATGGTTCTTGTAAAATGTAATGGAATGAAATCTAAAAATATTTACCACAAAATAACCAAATGAAATTATATCATTAATGATATATCTATAATTTATATTAGGATGGGGAAAAAAGTATAAAACTTTTGTTGCATGAATCAAACATAGAGGAAAAGGTGCTCCTTTCTGTCCTGAATAAGATTGTATTAAAATTTTTTCTGTCCGAGTTTGTTACCAGGGTGCAACTTTCATTAAAAAATAGCCAATAATTCAACAATATCGAAATTTTTTAGGAAATCAATAAAAGAAATGAAACCTTAATTAATGACGAAATAATTGTTATTCAAATATTTTTTTTGCAATAACAGGTTTAAAATGTCATTCTACGTAACATCTGCTTTCTTTTCCATATTGTTGTGCTCCACCCTCGATTTCTTCTGCCGGAGAATCAAGCCATGCTTCGAAACATGACCATAATTTTTTTACTTGCGGAGCTAACATCCTTTAGATTTCCTTCTTTAGCCTGGGACTGACATGGATATTTGTCTATAAAGAATCGGTTCGTTGCATCTTTGATTTCTTCTAATTTGCTGACAATGAGTGGTTGAAGAGATAAATTGGTTTTCGACCAATCTACCATATCCATTAAAAATGTTGCTGAAAAATTTATCTGTATTTAAGTTTTGTCAAATATTTTTATGGGTGCTTCATCTTCAGCGGATGTTTTAGCCGATATGAGTTTATCAATTGTAAATTCTCTAACTTTAATGTTCTCATCTGCTATGGCTGCGAGTAATATATTTTCAGGGTGAACAAAGAGTTATTGTTGTTAAAAATAGGCTTTATTATTTCTCGATCGCTTGTGCTTAGGCCCTGAAATAATTTTACCATAAATAAAAAATTTTACGATCCTTCTAGACATGTCCAATTGCTTTTAATTCTAAACCATGCTGGAGCATAGAAATTTAAAATAAAACTACTTATTCTTTTTAAATTCTTAGATGGCTAACTGCTGCTGATATAAAATCTAAGAATTCGATTTGCAGTTGTTAGCCATCTTGTATGGTCCAGAGTGCCTGGTTGATAATTGTATATGAAATGAATGGTTTTTGAATCACATTTTGAATCACATCACAAATGAACTTATTGTAAGCAAATATTTTTGATCACTTCTTTAATTGTATTGAACTAAATTAGGTAACTCTGTCATTTTAACTTTTAAAGGAAAGAAATCTACCAATGGCAACTGTTTTGGATCAAACTTTAGTTGATTAAATATTTCTCCTGTAGATGATTTTGGTTTTTTCCGTTTACAGAAGCAATATATTTTTTCAGGTAAAGCTCATTCATATGTAATAAGCAAAGAAGCCGTTGCAGAGGTTTTTGTTGTGAAAGTTCAAGTCTTCTAATGATTCCATTATTTATACCAGTATTAAAATTAGTTCCGTCACACACAACTGCCTCCACGGACTCTGTGGAATCAGTACTGGGAAAAGCAGAAAGTATTTCTTTGCTAATATCATCTGCCTTACCTGTTACTGGAGAAACATGGTCTATATAAGAATTTTGAGGTAAAGCAACCAAAACATAATGATTTATTATTTATGTTCTTGTTTTATTACATTCATCCATGACCAAAGTTTTATTTATTTTTTCATCAAAGCCAATCCCAGAAAAAATGTTTATTTTCAGCCTCGGAAGACTTAATTTCTCTATTTCTCTAGAATGATCTTTGTCTTCTTAATTTTGATGGTTCCATGGCTGTTTTGTTATCTAGCATTTTAAGATCTTTAAGCAGGCTATTGATTATCAAGCAAGTATTTCTGTTGCTAACATTGCACCTGTCCATTGCCTTACAATGTTCTGGGTATCTATTTCTGTTTTGAATAGACTCATTTTTGACTAGATTTTCAGTTTCTGGATTGTACTCTAATTGTTTATTTTCATCGCTTATAAAACAGTCTTCTTCCTCCCTGCATGAATGTTGATAAACAGTAGAATCATCCTTGATTTTTGACTCAAACAATTTTCTTTTGCATTTCCTTTCTTCTAATTTTTGTAGTTTTTTTCTTTAGTCAATAGGTCCTATTTTCATCATTTTTACTGTTTTGGTCAATCCAGAAAGGCCACTCTATTTCTGGAATGTTTTTATCTTTACTATAAAAGCAACTTGATCTATTTTCAGCTCCTTTAGAAAGGTACTTACAGGAGCATATATCAAAGAGGTTCTGCATTGAGAGAACGTCATTTATAATTTTTTCACTTGTTTTATTATTATCTGGATATTTTCAAGTTTCTTACTTTTAGTATTAATCTTTTCACTTTTACTTTTACACTGTCTTTTTCTATAATAGGAAGAGAAACTTTTTCATATATTGAAATATTATTATATTTGTTAAAACAAAAACTTTTAAAACAAAATATCATATTGACAGCTTATTAATTAATTTTAAATAGACATTAATTATTAGTAATTAAAGTAGATTAGCAGTAAATTTAAATTAAATTGGAGGTGGGGTGATATAAAAGATTATAGATTTATCAATTTAGTATGTAAAATAACTATTTAAAAATTTGGTGAAAATTGGTTAATTTTCCAAGCAATCATCATCAAGTTGCACCCTAATAACGAAAAAAGTTTACAATTCTATTTTACTTTTCTGCTTATGCTATACATAGAGCACCTTTTTATGTATGTTTAATTAAAATAAAAAATTTCACCCCACCTTAAAATATATATATATATATATGCCCTACCAAAATTCTTCGGTTAATAGCTTTTTCATACTTTTAACTAGTAGCAATGAATTCTATAACATTTAAACCCAAATAAAATGCAGAAGACAGGTGAGGCAATAGAAACATTAGTATTTAGTACAGTTTTCTTTAGCCCTTTTGACTGCGCTTACCCGGTTTGACATAGAATCGACAATTTTTTGTATACAAGTATATTTGTCCATTCTTCCCGCAGCTGAAGTTCCAATTCAGTGGCATTCCGTGGAAGCACCTGCCTTTTACGAACGCGTCGGTCTACCTCCAGCTAAAATAATTCGATTGGATTCAAATCGGGGCTTTGTGGCATCCATTCCTGTAACATTTATGCCACTTGTTTCGAAGAAATCCTTAATGAGGTGCTACATATGGATTGGTGCCATATTGTTTTGGAAGAGCATATCTGCAATTTCTGGGAGGAATGGAAGCAGTTTATGTTCAAGGATTGCTCGGTACTCCATTGAATTCATGTTGTTAGTATACTTGACCAATGGGCCAGTGCCATTGACTGTGAAGTAACTCCAAAAT
>MQRK01223688.1:12206-29057 GCA_001938485.1 Girardia tigrina | reverse complement strand
ATATATATATATATATATATATATATATATATTATCTAGAACTGATAATGGCATTTTTAATAATAATGAAAAGAAAGGTCATTTTTAATCTTAAATTTATTTCCAATACATACGTGTTTCACCATTTTGGCATCTTCAGTGCAATGAAATAAAGTGATTAATTGCTATTTACATAGTTGAAAACTATTACATCATACATCTCAAAAAATGCTTTTTTAAAAAAAATATTTTAATGATATTTTAAAAACTTTAATATGATTAGATGAATCACCTTGCTCGTTTAAGCATGGTTTATGATGCCTTATTAACAATGCTTCGGCAATAATCTTTTCATAATTTTTGTCAAAATTATTTAAAATCACTTTAAAATCTTAATTGTAATCCATAAGATTACCTTTACATCTTTTAATATGGCCCAAAATCGAACTATTTCTACTTGATTGAGTATATTCAGCAATTCTAGTGCGGAGATGTCGACCTGTCTCTCCAATGTACAAGGTTTCGCAATTGTGACATTTGAATTGATAAACTAGATTTACCTTAAAACACAAAGGAATTTTCGATTTGTTGGAAAAATAGTTCCGGCATTTATTAGTTACAAAGATTACTCTCAATTTTCAGCAAACAGGTGTTCGATGGTCTAAAAATCGTTTCAATTCTTGTGCTCTCTCTGAGTACGATAATTTTAGATTGATAGTCATTTGATTATCAATGTCATTTCCCGAAGTTATTTGATGCCTTATTTGATTTTAGATAAATGGATTCAACAGAATATTTTATGATTTTATTTAAATACTTTTATTAAAGCATTTTTAGAAAGCCTATTATGAAGTTCATCAACTTCATTATCAAATATCTCAAAGGTTGATGTTAAACCCCAGACTCTATTTACCAAACCTTTAATCATGTTCCTATTGTATTTTGGGTCAGAAAAACTATTTAGACAACTGTACAAACCGTATCAGTTTGTTTTCGATATATTCGAGTCTGATATTTATCGTTCATTCTTTCAATCAATACATCTAAATTATTAGTGTTTTCCATTTCAAAGATAAACTTGATATTAGGGTGAAGATCATTTACAAACTCTAAAAAGTGTGAGACATTATCTTCACCTTTAAATATAAGAAAAGTGTCATCAACATATCTCGTATAAAATAAAGCTAATTCACCATTAAAATTATTGAACTTTTGTTCTAAATTATGCAAAAAGATAGAGGCCATCAAAGGCACTAAAGGTGAACCCATAGTGATTCCATCAGTTTGCATAAACCCTTCTTCATTAAAAATAAATGGTACGTTTTTAGTACAGAATTCCAATAATTTTCTTAATGCTTTACTACTCAATGACTTAGTTTTATCTCCTACCAAATTATCCCATAATTTAACGCATAAATTAATGGATTCATTCAATGGAATATTGGTGAAAAGATTTACTATATCAAATGAAGCCATCACTTCACGGTCTGATTCAATATTCCAATTCAGAATTCGATTAACAAATTCTTTTTCCTATCAGTTCTTTCATTAAATCCACTAAATAGTTTATCATTGAAAACGATGCTAATAATTTCTCTTGATATGTTTTCCCTGGTGCTACTTCATATTTTACTATTGCATCTGGAGTCATGAATGGTGTTACTAATTTTCTTCTCTTCTGAAAATCTAATTATCTTTGAATACCCATTAAAACTCATTATGAATGTTTCTGATACATCGAAAATCCCCGGATCTTTGATGCTTGGATACGCCGGTTATAGATAAATTATCAATTATTTCTACATTCTTTTCAAACTACTGCCTAGTTTATTTGTCCATAGTGTTTAAATAGTGATATTTATTTGTAAAAAAAACAAAAAAACGATCATCAGAATTTATTGTTATTAATTTCGGCGGATCGACCGTCATTAGACTGAATTAACAATGATATACTCGTGTTTATATATCAAAGCAATGTTTATATAATACATTGTGTCATTTAAATCATGAACATATTTTCAATAAAGTTGAAGAGGATGGTGTTTGAACATTGATTTTAGGATCAAAAGATTTGATCAGCAATGTTTCACACATCACCCTCTCCCAGTAATTATCAAATTGTGAACACAAAATCTTAAAATTACTTACATAAACTTTACTATTCAAACAGTTCTTCTTATGTTGAGCAATATTGCTATCACTTTCCTTGCGATTATATTCTTAAATCCGTTTACAGAGATGACGATAAGTCTCTCCGATGTATATGGCGTCACACCCATTACATTACTAAATATTATATTCCAATTTAGTTTATGATGATCGTTTTTTGTTTTTTACAAATATCATTATATATATTATTGAATCTTGTGAACGCAAGTTTAGTATTTCGAAAATATAATTTGATTAAAGCTTTTTTATATAATTATTGGACATCTTTCGATGTTTACATTCATCATCATCAGCAATTTTCATATATTTAGTATTTGAATATTTAATTGTTTGAATAATACAATTTTATTAGATATATTTACTTTGGTTATTTAATTTTGTTACCTTTAAAGTTATAGATAAATTTTAATTTGTAAATATTTAATTTAACCTACTTGCAAAAATTTTCCTTGCATTTTAAATTCCTAACACTAAAAAAATAGAAGAATCAGTTCGACAGATAAAACTTGCCTTGATAAAACGTGTTTTAACCCCCCCCCCCTTCGTCCTAAAATATTATAATAATATTGTTAATCAAATAAAACTTATAATGATGCAGTTCATAAGTTTATTGTGTCTTAAAACTGTGCAAACTTACAGAAAAAACTATTTGAAAAAACCTTTAAAATTCAAGTGTGAAAGCAAGTCGATACTTCAATATAAGTCAGAAAGAATATATTAAATAACAAAACTTGAGTAGATATTTCTTTGTTCTATGAAAGCAGATATAAAGGAGATGAATAAATATAAATAAATACAAACAATTCATTCATATTAGTGATTACTTTTATTCTTATAACAAACTTTTTCACAGTTATCAAGAATTAATATAAATTTCAAATCTGTTTTTATATGGAAGCAGTAATTTTGTAGTCAATTATGTGATACAAAGTTTTTAATATCTAAAGAATGATGCTCTCTACCCTCTTTCTCCAAATAATTATGAGAATAATTGCATAGAAATTTAAATTATTTATATTTAATGTTTATGAATTGCGAGTGTTTTTGGTTTCTCTAATATTACTTTAATCTTCATAACAACAGTGTGTTTAGATTAACATATAGATATAACGGAAAGTCTCTCCAATGTATGTATTATTACAACATCTTCATTTCCGGCTAAAATATTAAGAACAAACAATCCCGATTTATCTCGTTTTATAAGCCATAGGATGTTACATGGTAAACATTTCCTATTGCTCTTTTGTTTATATTCTTCGGTCATCATTTTTCATTATACTAATTGTTTGATAGTATCGTCTTGGTCTTAATATTTTTGCAAGAATTGAACTTCTGTGCATTGATATGCGAGATGCCGATACAATCCAAGAATATTTTGTCCAATATGTGTTAAACAAATTTTATGGAATCACATTTTATTCACAAATTCTATATATTTGTTATAATTTCTAATATCGGTTTTCGTTTGTTAAAGACATATGTTTTCTTTGATGTCATCAAATATATATTAAAAAATTTAAATTACAATTAAATTTATAAAAAACAAAAAAATCTCTGTTTTTTATTCATGGATGTCTTTGAAAAGATGTCTTCATTAAATGTTTGACTTTTTCACGAGACAAAAAAATTCAATATTTTAAATTATCGCTTAGGTTCGTTAAACAAACCTTAATTTAACACAAAATCTTGTTGCATCAGAGCAGTTTTAAAGGGTCATTTATAATTGCGTCATGCTTTACCCGTGTAGGTAGAGTCTTATATTTCTTACTGTGGTAATGTCATTCCTCACCACATTCAGTAATATTGAACTTCAATGATGTCAAATCTCATGACATCACTAGAGTTCAAATTCCGGTTATTTCATATGTCATGACATCACCTGAATGTGCAATTGCAAGGTCAATTTCAATTGCATCAACTAACCCCGGGGCGTATTATATAATATTATATAATATTGCCCTAATATAAAAAGGGAAGATTTCCCAGTTTAGCAAACCCCGATTAATATTTTATATAATAAATTTTATTGTACAGTTTACGTTCTTTACAATGAAAACAGAATTCGCCGAAGTTTCAGCGAACTTAATACTACATCAACCTCGGGCATTCTTTGTTGATGATGACGGTACGCCCCTTTCTTGGTTCACAATCTTCGAATTCTCATTCAACGAAAAACACAATTCTTCGACAATGGCCAAGTATCTCCTCAGCAATTTCCATTCTGAACTCCTCCAGAAACACAGATCCAGCGCTGTCAAATGTATCAATTCTTTTCAGTCATATGAAGAGCTGAAAGATGTTATTTTCAGTCATTATAGTCCATCTCAATCAGAAATATTTAAAAAATATTTCCAACCTCAAACACTCATATCTCAGCATCAAAATTCCTCTCAAGAACCATCACTGAATTAAATTATCTCCAACCCGGCAGTCCTCCAAATCCAGAACTAGTTAAAGAATTATTCCTATCCGCGATGCCAGCCCACATCCGTCCAATATTATTAAGCTCCGATAAAACAGACCCTACTGATTTGGCTAAAATTGCTGATCGAGTTCTCCAGGAATCAAAAAATTAAAGTTCCAAAAATATGAATGAATTAAATGAAATCCACTGAAATGAATAAACCGAATTGTTTATTTTGGATTGTTTGAGAAGATCTTTTCTGGTATTTACATCAAAGCAGGTTCAGTTAGTATCAAATCACGGTCGAAGGTTGCAGGTCAAATTAAATTATTCCAGACTCTTGTGTATACTGTAATAATGAATACCACGAGAAGATGTTTTTCTGAAAATATTTCGACGTTGTATTTCTTCAAGATTCATCCTCAATCAGCTAATTTTGACATTCTTTTCGAGTTTTCTAAGGAATTTAATTGTAATTCAGGAATCTTTTTAAAAACGCACAACAGCTGTTTGGTCTCTAAATGTTGAACATTTGAGATCTGTCCATCCGCATGATCTCTATTCATTTTCCTATCTTCAATCAGTTGAGGTTTACTTGTTCTCTTATTTATTAGCGTGTTTAGAGAATCCATTTTGTCTGTTCTCGTGTAAATCAAACATGTCATGTAAACACAATCAACAAGAATATCGATACACATTTAATTTATCAAATTTATAAGCTATTTTCTCTTAGTTATTATTAAAAAAAATATAATTATTAAGAACATTAATTGCGTTTCCTTTACATATATTATTATCACAATTTGAATTGTCACTACAACAATTCTCTGTAAAACTTGCGTAGCTCGTCATCGTTCTTGATTGATAATCTTTAATAATATTCTTTAACGTCGTATTATTCAAACAAATTTAAATTATAATTTAATTATTACAAAAATTATTTATAATCGAAATTTAAAATAATTTTTATTTATTTTTAAAAATTATTAAAATATTATTTATGAAATATTAGTTTAATTTTAAAGTGATTATTTAACTTTTAATAATTAATTAAACAACTCGACGTTTTAAAATATTTAATATATCAATCTTCCATCTGGGTTGGAGAAACACAATCCTAAAACAACATACTAAACAACACACAATAAACACCATTCAAAAAATATTCCTCACAATAATGAATTTCTAAAATCGATTTTGTTTATATTAGACTCCAAATTCCTTCTGTGTTTGGCAAATATTACTTAAATCTTTCATATGGATTATCTTAAAAACAGAAAAAAACGTATCTTATATTGTTTATGGCACTTACGCAATTGATATATACACATTCGTTTAGAGATTTCAAAACTCTCGGAATTTCTTTTATCATTTGTCAATATCGCAATTATATTAATATCGAATTTCTTAACATTTATTACTATTTTAATTTAAATAATTTCATTAAATTGTAAAGTCAAATAATTAAACTATTTTTTAAAATTATTCAACTACCTTAAAAGTCTGATAAACATTAAATATGCTGATTTTAATTTTTGAAAAATATTACTTTTTTGCTAAATTACCCTTTATTATTATTTTTTAAATTTAAATTTTGTCAAATTATTTAAATTTCATTAATTTCAAAAATTAAAATTCTGTTTGAAAGATCAGTTTTTGCAAATACAAGAAAGCACCAATTCTCAAATTGTGTTGGAGAATCATAATTCCACTATCTACTTACTCAAATAAACATACTACTCCCATATTTAATTTAAAATATTCATTTCATATGTATAGTTAATTGCGTCAATATTATTAGTCAGAAGTAGCATAATTAAAAATTTTTTTCTTATAAACAAATTTTCTATTTCCTTTACTAATTTAATTTTTATTTTTAAAATAATATTTAGTTTTAAAATCCCATATAATTTTGAAATCTAAAAATTATTTTTTTTAAATTTTGATTTAATCTTATTTATTCTATATTAATATGTTTTAAACTAATAATGACATTTAATTCCCAAATCATTAAAACGTTTTAACTTCAAATCGATCAAATCATTTAATATATTATTTTTTAAAAAAATTATATTTCAAAATTATTTATTTCAATTTTATTATGAAAATTTATCCCAATAAACCCTGACAATTTTTTTCCCAAATGTATAATAAAAAATATATATAAATTTTGATCAGCGAATGAAAATTAACTAACTCCTCGTATGTATACGAGATCGGATGACAATCCAAATAGATTTCGTTATTTTATTGATTAACATATTTTATGGAATCATTACTTAACCATTATTACTTTTAGAATAACAAGTTTTAATGTCTATTTTCGGTTGTTGAAGATAAGATATTTTTGAATGATTAAATGTTTTTTACAAAAAATGAAGTAAAAATAATGATAAAAAAACAAAATCGATTAGATTTTTCTCTGTTTTTTTATTTATCATGTGTTAGAAAAAATGTCTTATAAAATGATTTTTTTTAATGAAAAATAATTATATTTATTGATCATTTAAGTCTGTTAAACAAAGCTTAATTAAACGCATAATCTTGTTGCATAAAAGCAGATTTTAAAGGGTCATTTATAACTTGATCATGACTGACCAAATATGGACATTGAACTTTGAAGAGAAATTTTTTATTTTTTTAATAATCTTAATGTTAGCAACTATGACAGACAAAATATTAAATACTTTTAATGGTCATATAATTTTGCTATTCAAACCTTCATTTAACACAGAATCATGTTCATTTAAGTTGCAATAAATGGGTCTTCATTAATTTGATCATGGTTGACCGAATTTGTACAATGAACATAAAGTTAGTTAGAGTTTTATATCTTATTTAACATTCTAATGTGAACAAATTATCTGAGAAAATAACTTTTGAAAAATAATCATCTCTGAGAAAATAATCATTTGTATTGACAAACAATCTTTTTAAGTAATAAATTTAATTATTTTAATAAATTACAAATATTTCATGTCAACATTTATCTTTGTTTTTGAGTATGAAACAGAATAGAGTATTGAAGATTTTTGTTAAAGCAAAGTTTTGTGTTGTAACTTCTCTTGATGAAGAACCTGTTCTTTTTGCCTCTTGTAATGAATGTATAAATGCAATGAGTATAATGGAATCACCTTCTTTCTCTTTATACTTATTTGAAATGAGAATTGTATGAAAATGCGATAATTAAAATAAAATCAAAAAATTAATCTTTAATGGAAAAGTAGACAATTGAATAATTATATACATTGTTATTTTTATTTATAATTAGGCCTTCTTCACCGTGATTATATACATTAACATTATGATCAGTGATGCCAGCAGTCAATTTTAAAATTTACCCACCTTAAAATATGTTCTCACATGACACAATGCTACCATGTACGGAACGTTGTACCCCCAATGGAAATCAGATAACACCTCCCCCAGAATACCCCATCAAATAAAAATGAAGACACATATTCACATACATACCGAAAACATTATTAACAATTTAAACTATTTTCCTAAAGAATTTGTCAATAATAAAGTATTTTGGAAATTACGCTGGGGTATAACTATGTTACATGTAAAAAGGATAGTTCCCGCCGTTACATAAAACTATTTGTACTACAAAGACTTTTTGATGTTTAGCAAAGTGTTATATACCATTAGAAAGCCCGTTCTATGGTTTACAAGATTAAAGTATTAGCAACGGTTCCGATCACCCTAGCAACGGTTCCTGTTACCATAGCAACGGTTCCGGTCACCTTAATAACGATTCCGGTCACCTTAAGTCAAGTAAATATAATTTAACGGCATTTTTATTTTATTTTCTACCCTTTCTTTTTTTTTGATTTTGTACTGGATTTCTTTTCTTTAAATTGATGGTTTGATGTGATACATTTTTTTGTGACTTAGTCATTTATTTATTTTGTGTGTGTATAGTTGTTCTCATTTATGGTATGTTATCTGTTTGCGGTTATTTTTTTTATAAAAATCAAAACAAAGAAATACCATTTTTAATTATATGATTATGTGGTTGTCAAACGGTTATGGCCTCCGAAATTTATTTCAACATTACAATGGCATCGCCGAAGAATTTCAAAATGCCAGCAGATGTAGGTGATGAATCTTCAAAGGTCAATTATAAGAACAGTCCTCTGGAGTCTGGGACAACACTGGTAACTCGATTACCGGGTATCGTTACTAATAGAGGATTCTCATTCGGTAAATTAAACAAATCCGTCATTCAATCTTTGAAAGAATTAACCGATCTCATTGAAGACATGAAAAGAAATATCATTCTACGGCATAAAATCATTAATTACATACGACATATGCAGCGCAATCATCACAAAATTACCCTCAAAAATAATAAAACAAATATCAGACGAAATAGGAAAATTAACAACAATTAAAAATCCCCTGGAAACATTAAAAAGAGCACTCTGCAAAAAATTTACAAACACAAACAGAAATATTTTAAACGATTGCATTGAAGACACGCATCTAGGAGACCGCAAACCTTCGGAATTATACAAAGCCCTAAAACAAAAATTAAATCAAATCGAAGAAAACTCAGAAATAACTAAAACCTTCTTTTTAAGAGCATTACCACCTAAGATCAGAGTACAACTCGCAACAACAATAATAGAATCCGGAGAAGATCTAGCATCACTAGCAGACAAAATTTACGCAGAAAGAAATCACGAAATTAATCATATCTACAACAAAAAACAAAAAGAAACAAACGAAAATCAAAATATTCTAACAGAAATCAAGAAACAACTGGAAAAATTTAACAATCAATTCATAAACCTTGAAAACAGATTAAAGAATCTTGAAATAAATACAAACAAACTAATCCTCAAACAAAAAACGAGAGATAGAAAACCAAACACAAACACAACTCCAAATTAAAATAAAATCGGATTATGCTGGTACCACGAGAAATATGGAAACCAAGCATACCGTTGCCAAGAACATTGTAACTTCAAAACGTTAAACCAATAGTTTTATCTAATCAAGCACCTAGATTAGGTAACATTCATACAATTTTCAAGGTGCAACCAAATAAATGTAAATATAGTTTCCTTGTTGTCACTGGTTAAATAATTTCAATTTTACCTGTTAATTCGTTTTCTTCTCGTCTTACAAATCATTCCCATTAATTTCTATATGCAGCAAATTGTATCATAATCAAAACTTTCGGAGAACACAATTTAAAATTCAACATTGGAAATAAAACATACAATTGGTCTTTTACCATTGCTGATGTCAGCAATCCTATACTTGGAACAGATTTTTTAGCCCATCATAATTTCTAAGTTGACTGGAGAAACAAAAAAATATATAACCTGGAAAGCAAAGCAGATATCGATTTAGAAAGCACAAAATCAAACAGAATAGGCACAATAAACATACTAAACAAAAGAGAAATAAATTTTAAAAACATTAAAACATACAAATCAAACACAATAAATCTATACAACAAACCATGATATACATAAATTACTGAAAAACATAGACACATACATTAATGTCATGTAAAATCATGTAATATATGCATTTTTTCAATTATGAAGATATATGTAATAGATGTCTTATAGAATGATTACCTCTACTCATATAATGTATAAAATGTGAATAATAAAAAGTGAATAATAATGATATACATAACATAAAACATCAAAGTCAACGAAAAGGTTGAATAATTACACAATTTTAATAACCCAAGTCATCCATTTAAAAATATATTTTAAGACAATATATTTCGACGGATCTACCGTCATCTTCAGGTCACTAATTAATAATCAATTCACCTGTATATAAATACAAAAATGATGATTATGTAATCGATTGCATGAAATCATGGTAATCAAAAATTCTAAATAAGCTGGTTGAGACTGCCGATTGAACATTGATTTTAGGGTAACATGACCTTCTTAACAATGCTTCACACGACACTTTCTCCCAATAACTGTCAAAATGCTTACACAGAATTTTGAAATTGTCAAAATTAACATCACATTTACATTTTTCCTATGTTCTGCAATATTACTCTTACTCTCATTTCGACCATGTTCTTGAATTCGTTTACAGAGATGACGGACAGTCTCTCCAATGTATGTGGCATCGCACCCATTACATTTATATTCATAAACAATATCAGAACAAAGTGTTAAAGGTGTAATAGATTTATTACTGAACATATTTTGAATTTTATGAGATCGTGATATAATTTTTAAATTTAATTAATTGCTAGTTGCTTTTAACAATGCATTTTTATAGTTTTTAAATCCTTCAGAATAAGGTACAATTAAACAATATTTAGGCATATTATTCATATCTAATGATCCTTCGATTTCTATCTTAGATCCATCAGGAGAAGCCAAATTCTGATTTTTCAAAAAATCTTTCAAAAGTATTTTATCTACTGTTTCCTCTATTAATTTTTCTAGAAAAGATTTAGAATTGCTATTCTTATTTAACAACGAACTTAGTTTATTAACACTTTCTACAGATTTGTTAAATCAAAAAATTATTTGCCTAACAAAAACGATATCTTCTCAGGGGTAATTGTCAGAGAGAGAGATTTTATCAGCAATTTAAACGTCACCGAGGATCATCGAAATATCGTCATTGATCAAACTATGGGGCTCTCGATTTGACGCAGACTATACAGAATCAATGAAAAGTTGATTTCTTATCACATACAAACAAATCTTTCACTTTACAAAATTAACGGAATTATTATCATTCAAATGACAAAACATGTTTTACTGAATTTTATTAATCCACCTGTAAAGGACAACCTGGTCACCTTTCAAAATTCTTTTTAATAAAATAATTACTAAATTTTGAGTCCTAATTCATAATATCACGTATACATGAGCAATTTGGTAAAGGTAACTGACCCCTTCAAGTACTATGTTGGGTTCTGGATCAAGATTATAATTCATTAACACCAAAATCTATTTGTTACACAAACAACAATTATTTAAACATTTTTTAGTCAAGGAACTTTTCTTTCGTTTTCTTTTTTGTCACCAGATTCATTATATATAAAAATATGGGATTATAAATACTGAGAAGCTATTTTAAAATTGAATTTTTTTATATTCTCTTCATTCAAAAATTAACATTCCACTATTTTTTAAAATTTAATTTAAAACAAAATACCAATCAACATAATTTATTTTAGTCATGTTTTAACTAACTTAACAAAAAGGTTTTTTATTACTTTAGAATTAGTTTAATGTTATTATATTTTATTTTTGAAAACGTTTTAATTAAAATCTGCGCTGGATATATTTTGAGCTATCGCAGAACGGTAACTTTTTGTCGCGAGAATCCCTTCTTTCGGAGTATCTTCATCAAGTTATTCTCAACACCAACGGGAGGATCAAGTCCGTCCAGATTCATTCGATCGAATTCATTAATTTAGAGATAGCCGCAGGATATGTGACGATGATGATACTACTGATACCAACAATCTCATTAAATCGATCTCATTAGATTTAAATAATTAATCAATATCATATCAATGCTATCTGAGTAGGAGAGTCACCAATCTAAACAGCATACAAACAACAAAATCCCAACATTCATAAATTTTCCTCACAAATTATTTGAATTTGTTCTAATAAAAAGAATTTGATTTCGAAGATCGAAAGCGATAGCAACTCAAATAACATTAAGTTTATTTTGTTGACTAATAACATTAAGTTTATTTTTATTTTACAAAATTGTTGATTATGTAATCAATGTCATGAAATCATGATAATCAAAAATTCTCAATAAGCTGGTTGAGACTGCCGATTGAACATTGATTTTAGGGCAACGTGACCTAATTAACAATGCTTCACACGACACTCTCTCCCAATAACTGTCAAAATGCTCACACAGAATTTTGAAATTATCAAAATTAACATCACATTTACATTTTTCCAATGTTCTGCAATATTACTCTCACTCTCTTTTCGACCATATGAGGGGTTCATTTTATTTTTTATCTCCACTGAATAATTTATTATTTTGTTAATTTAAAGGGTAAAATATTTAAAGGTTAATATACTTATTCAATAGTTTAAAATTAAAAATGATATAATAAAACAAGTATTAAAAATCAAAAACGTTTTTAAAAAATAAAATATGTTTTAATGTGTTTTTAAATATTTTAAAAAAATTAAAAATGATATAATAAAAGAAAATCATAAAAAAAATTAAATATCTTTTGAAAAATAAAAAATATCTTTTAATGTATCTATTAAATATCTTAAAATTAAAAATGTTAAGAAAACAAAAATATTAAATATTTCTTTATGAATAAAAATATTTTTAATAAGCAATTTGAAATAAATTTTCGAAATAAAATTTCAGGATTTTAAAAATTAAATCGAAAAGAATTTAATGGATTAATTTGGGTCGAGATAATTAAATTAACAGGAAAATTTGTTTTAAATATGTGAATTGTTATATTAATAAATTTTGGTGTTAAAAAAATGAATCCTGATATAGAGGTTGCAACCACTTCTCACAGACCATGTTCTTGAATTCGTTTACAGAGATTGTTAATTCATTGTAAGTTGATTTTAACAATACATTTTAAAGTTTTTAAATCTTTCAGAATAAGGTACAATTAAACAATATTTAGGTATATATTAATATCTAATGATTCTTCAATTTTTTCTTAGATCCATCAGGAGAAGCTAAACTCTGATTTTTCGAAAAATCTTTCAAAAGTATTTTATCTACTGTTTCCTTTATTAATTCTTCTAGAAAAGATTTAGAATAAGCATATAACAAAGAATTTAGATTATTAACACTTTCTATAGATTTAACAAAAGTGGAAGACAACGACCAGGAGCGATAAATTAAACCTTTAATCATGTTTCTTTTATACTTAAGTTCACAAAAAATGTCCGGTGAAGTATATAAACCTGTATCAGTTTGCTTCCTATAAATTCCATAATTCCTATAAATTTTCTTTCAACCAAAAGATCCAGAAAATTTAAGACTTCATTCCTTTCATTTTCAACTGTAAAAGAAACATTTGAATATAACGCATTCGTTAAATTTAAAAATGGAAGTACATCAGCTTGATTTTATATCGTCTATAAATTTAATCCCGGATTTTTTTTAAATTTAAATTTCCACCACTACAGTTGCGAGTGATGTTGTCGCGTTGTGGATGATTAACAGAAATTTGAGTTTGTACCTGCCAACCGCTGGAGTAGTGTTTGAATCAGATACATAGTTAGTAACTCCGACATGAGGAAATACACCAAGTTTGGTAGGAGAGAAAGTCGCATTAACAGGTCGTCGAAATACGAACAACGTAGAATGAGGAAATATGGGAGATAGAAAAGAGATGTATACCGTAAATATTCGTCAAATCTGCCAAGACTCAATATTTCTCTTTTTAAAAACTTAATTTAATTTCATTTTTTACTTACATCTTCAATTTGTTTTGTTCACTAAAGTTCTAAATGAATTAATTTATAGTTAATAAATTAATTATAGGTATCAAGGTATAAGGAATATATTTATTATTTCAAAAAATAATACAGATTTATGCTTCTAATAATTTTATCGTCAAAGATATATAAATTCTAAGGAAATGTTATAATAATTTAGCAATTAAGAAAGTTAATTTTCAGTATAAAATGTCCACAGATGGTGTTCAAAGTTAATTTTGACTGATCGTTCTTTGGATCCAGTCACAATAGTAATCGACTCGAGAGAACAGTCGAATACTTGTTGCTCGAGCACCGTTGATGGATCGCGCCACAACCCCGACCAAAGTATTTTGTCCTTTAAATGTGAAAGAATTTTAGAAAATAAAAGTTGTAATAAATAAATACCATCAGCAGAGCAAATTAAAGGTCCTCCACTTTCTCCATTAAAGGCAGCAGATGGTTCCATATTGTTCTCCGAGCACAAATATCTCGACATTCGAGAATTAACGAATTGTGTATGAGACATGCAATAATCAGGAGTTTTAATTTCAACAGGTTTTCCCATCAAAGGTCTGTAAGAGGATGAAGATCCGTGAATCCACCCGGTTGTTTTGCATCGAGTTCCGTTGAATGTAAAATTGGAGCATGGTAGACAAGCAGAATGAACAGAATTGTTGAATGCAATCATCGGCGTTACTTTGACAAGGGCGATGTTATAATCCCCAGTTACAGCTACAATAAATTACAGTGATTTATAATATATGATAAATAAAAACATTTATCCTACCCGAATAAGATGGATGAATGAAGAGTGACTGGACCTGGTTAGTAGATGTCCAATAATACGAATCCCAATTATAATATGACGACATTGTTGCTACATAAAAATTACTTGATGACGAACTAAATTTAAATCGTAAATTGTCGAAAAAATATATTTTAGGCAGAAATTTAACAAGTATCTTACGTGAAACAATTCGCCGATGTAATTAACCAATTTCTGTTGATAATTGTGGCACTGCACCATTCGTTTACATTTGAAGGAATCAATCGAACTTGCCAAGGGTTGGCGCCGAATGCGGTAACACTACCATTGTTTGATAAAAAGTTTTCTGAGTTACCGTTTCTTATTTCACACGGTAATTGTGCTAAGAAAGATCTTATAAATTGGTCGTATTTTTAGTTCATACTGTTAAGAAAATTGAAATAGGTAAGTTAGTATTTAAATTTCCTTAAGCAAAATTTTAATGAACCAGTTAACGTACTTGGTATAAATATGAATGACATAATACAATTTGGTAACAGAAATATATTAACTAAACAAATCTTTAAACGCAGATAAAAAGAAGTATTCCTTTAAGCTCAAAACAGTATTTGAAAGTTGATCAGGACGGAGAGAACGATAAAAACTAGGAACGATTACTTTTGACTAATTTGGTTATAATTTGTTGGGAGAACACGATATTATTATTTCTTTTAGTTGTATCTGAATAATTATTTTGTAAAAATTGTTTCTACAGAAACTAATCCGTAAATGAAAAATGAATTTATACAATTACAAATTTATACAAATACATTACAAAATGTATTATATTCGACAACATATTTTGATCTAAAATTCTTCCATCTTCATTTATTAGTTTATACCTTCTGTCATGTGTTTTCTCCATCACTTTAGACGGTCCTTCATATTTATCTTTACTCTTTATCCCAGTTTCCACCTTGACTAGTACTTCATCTCCAATTTCGAAATTTCTTCTGGTTGTTGTGTCTTCTTTTTCTTGCTGTAACTTTATGTCTTGACTATGCCGACTATGTGAGAAGTGGTTGCAACATCGATTTTTTTAAGCACCAAAATTTATTTCTATCACAATTCATTTATTTAAAACAAATTTTCTTGTTAATTTAATTATCTCGACCCAAATTAATCCATTAAATTCTTTTCGATTTAATTTTTAAAATCCTGAAAATTTATTTCGAAAATTTATTTCAAAAAATATTTAAACTTGCTTATTAAACATTTTTTATTTATAAATAAATATTTAATATTTTTGTTTTCTTAACATTTTTAATTTTAAGATATTTAATAGATACATTAAAAGATATTTTTTATTTTTAAAAGGATATTTAATTTTTTATGATTTGCTTTTATTATATCATTTTTTAATTTTTTAAAATATTTAAAACTCATTAAAAAATATTTTATTTTTTTAAAAACGTTTTTGATTTTTTAATAGTTGTTTTATTATATCATTTTTAATTTTAAACTATTGAATCAGCATATTAACATTAAAATACTTTACCTTTTAAATTAAAAAATAATAAATTATTCAGGCGAGATAAAAATTTAAATTAACCCTCATAGTCCGAAATTGTCTTTCTACTATTCCATTCGTGTTATGATGGTCCGGACTCGAGTAACACATTTTTATATTCATTGATTCTGCTATGTCTTTGATTACCTTCGATTCGAATGTCTTGCAACAATCTGTATGCATTTCATTCGGCGCTCCAAATCTCAAGATTCATTTGGTCATTATAGTGTATTTTATGGTTATTTCGTCCTACTTGCTAATGGCAGTCAAAGATATGTACTTACTAAATTGATCTGTGATTGCTACAATATACTTTTTCCTTCTCTAAGTCTCATGTATTCGTCCGCATATGTATATGTCCACTTTCTCAAATGGTTCATTTGAGACCAGGTCACCAGTTTTCCACCATTTCTATCATATTTGGTATAGAAAATGCCTGTCTCTAATGAAAGGCCAGTGTCTTTATTTCGTAAGTACTAGGAAAATGGTTAAAAGAATGACTTTGATAGAAAGAAGAGCATGTATTGCATCCAGTAAGTTT
>MQRK01223681.1:27348-37398 GCA_001938485.1 Girardia tigrina | reverse complement strand
TACAAAATGAACAAATGATAATGCTTTGACATATATATATATATATATATATATATATATATATATATATATATAAACTGGCGGAAGTTCCTGTCGTGTATTTAGAAAATCTTATAGCACGTATTTGACATAAGAGCAAATGATCTAAAAGAAGAACGCTGTAAGCAGATCGGACGTACTGGTGATAATAGATGACTGCTCACACCTAAGCGAAGAGTGTATTCATTTCTGTTCAACTACCTAAAGTAAACCTGTTTTGTCATATATTGTAACTAAACAAAATCATAAATATGTGATGAAACAAGTAATTACAAACAAAGCTTATAAATGATAACTAACTAATATATTATTTATATAAAAATCAACCCCGTTATATGGCAGATTCTGAATACTGAACATTCACACCGATAATGTATAATTTTCTATGTTGGTAATGTTGTCCGGCAGCGAATTCGTTGCTAAACTATTTAAGTCTCCCACTGACATGGATTGACGACAAATGTCTTCTATCGGTTTATAAAATGTACAAATAAGACAATTTAGTAGAGTTATTGTATTATACAATTGTTTCATCTGGTGTTAAGTGAAAGCATCTATACTAAACTTGTCAAAATAAAAGTATTTTTAAGTATGTTTTGTAATTTCATGAAGGCTAAAATTCAACATTGATTCGACATCAGTGACTGGAGATTGTTTATGAGGTAAAGGTCATATTTATTTTGTACGTAAATTGAATTTTCGATCATAATGTCGATTTATCGTCATTATTTTTTTAATATTCTGATTACAGATGAAGCACGACAATTAAATTATAATTAAGATTTATTAACCTTTTTATTGATAATATGAAAATGGTTTTTGAAACATTTATTATTGTGATTGATATGTGGATTTCATATACTTTTATTGACATCAAAACTCAAATTGTCTATGGGATAATTGGCCACAACTTTCGTAGTTATACATCGTTCTTCATTGAAAAATTAAAATTCTATTTTCAAACTTCTAATTTTTCTAACAAATTTAAATTACAATTTTTTACTAAAATATTTTAAAATTATTTTCAAAAATATTTTAATTCCTTTTAAATACATTAGAAAAATGCTAGAAGGTATTCGTCTGCCTTATCTAATCTGCGTATTCAACCTCACCACTCTATGGTGATCGACTTACAAAAGCTGAATGGGAATTTATTCATAATGCCAGATCATACACGATCCCTGTGAGCTGTCGTTCCTGGATGGATAATCACGTACTAGCCGCAGGGGTTATTGCAATGCCGAAAATCTTGCGCATGTTCTTGTGGGTTGCATGCCAATGAACAACTTATGGAATGCAAGACACAATTCTGTACTTGATATCGTTGCAGCCGAAATCAGGATGCACTCTGGGCAGTTCTTCATGTGAATGAGACATGCCGGTACTACCCCTCAACGGATCGTATTGATCTGCAGGTTTATTTTGAAGATAAAAATATTTTGTTTCTTGTTGATGTCAAGTGTCCTTACGATACCATGCACAATCTTGAAATCGCTGACATCAGGAATTTTGACAAGTTCTTTTATCTTCTTGAGTAAAATAACGAAAGTTGTGGGTTTAAAGTTGTATTAGATACTTTGATTGTTGGTGTACTTGGTGCATGGATGCCCAACAATGAAACTATCCTTAATGGTTTAAATTTAGGACATAGAATCAAATCGATCGCGAACGCCTGTGTGGAGTACAATATCCGATGGAGCCAGAGACAATGGGCGGCATTCGAGGACCCACGGGAGAGACCAAACGTGCACACATTCGATGACGAGATGCTCGACCCAACAGCCACGATGGAGACGCTGCCAATCTTTGATGATTGTGACTATGACTCGGTCTTTAAGGCTGATCATGGTCTGTGAAGAGTCTTGTTAATGATATTGAGGATTCATATTGGCAGTGAGATCAGTGTATATGTTGGTTTATATAAGGTTCACCGACCCCACATCAGTGTGTTCGCGGTTGTGGGTGCTGTCTGTTATTACAGAGGCACTTAATTGAGGATCACTGACACCACTCTAGTGTGTTCACTGAGAGGGTACCGCTATGTATAGTGGAGGTAAGGACCTCCTTTTTATGTATGATGGATCCCTCATGTCATAACTCATTATTACACGACTCGATATTTGCTTCAACACCTGATTTGTCCTGAATACCGAGAAGGATGAACGATTGCATTAGTGGGCCTCTCTCAGTGCTGGCATGAAAGCCGATGTTTCAGTGCTCCTCGCTCAATTCCTCAATCAATCAGACGTGCCGGAAGGCACTAAAACTAATTCTCGAAAAACAGTGTTTATATTAATAAATTTTGTCTATAAATCTTTACGTTACAATCCAATATTAAAAAATATATGTTTATTGATTACAATAAATTAATTTAATTTTAAAGTTGCTATTTGAATTTCAAAATTGTCCGAATAATTCGACGGTTTAAAACATTCAAAATATCAATCTTCCATCTGAGAGGGAGAAACACTCCTTGAAACAAAATACCAAACACAACATACAATAAACACCGATTGAAAATATTCCTCACAATTATTACAAAAAGAATCGTATTCATAGCAATACATAACAAATTCTTCTAGATTTACATAAAATTTAGATTTTTTTTATTTTCATTTGGTATTTACTGGTATTTGCAAGATCTTCTATTTCAACTTTTCCAGTTATAAATTTTATATTCTTATTTTACGAAATAAAACAAAATGATGAATAATTAAATATTAAATTTATAAAAAATTTATCTGATAAAAATTATTTTTAATAGATATGATTCTATTCAAAGATATCAGTGAACCATAAGGGTAGGAGAGACTTTCCAAAACAACAGCGTACAGCATTCCAAAATTAAACACCAAACAAATTAAAATTGTTGTGCAGCAAACAATATAGAATCACTATGATAAAATTGTTAAAATGAAAAAGTCGGATAAGTTGATGCCACATAAGTTGAATGAAAAGCAGAAACAAAAGCTTTTTTTCATGAAACAAGAGTTTCATGATTTGCGATGATTAGTGTTATCTTTTTTTGAATAGAATGACCACTTGTGATGAAAAGAGAATCCAGTGTGATAATCACAAACATTCGGCAAGCTGAGTGGACACGAATAATGCACTAAAACACAGTCAAAAGGATTAGATACATCAAAAGAAACCAATAATAAGGTGGTCTGTCGCAGGTGTAATCAATTATGACTTCATTAAACCTGATTTGTTGACCATATCATTTGTATATTGTAACCATTAGGAAAATATAATGCTGAATTTCAAAGAAAAACAACCGCATTTGGTAAACAGGTCGACTCCTATCCTGCTCCACGATAATGCAAAACTGTATACTGCACTTAAGGCCGTTACAAAAGTAAATGAACTTGAATTGGAACTTCTTCATCATCTTCTATTCCCGCAAGACCTGGTCTAAATTGCCTCCCATTTATTCTTCAATTTGAACAACTTTTTGTTAGGAAAAATTCAATTCCGAAGATTCCGTAAAAATTCTATAAATATTTATTCAAATGACCTCAACAAGCTTCCGATCATAAGGTAAAATTGTGTCCATAATATGGGTGCGTACTTTGATGAATGACATAAATATTTGTGTTGGTAAATTATCAATAAACTTTGACATCAGTTCTACAAATTTTATACTTGACAACTTAAGAGATTTGATAAAGCAAGTCATTTGATCAATACTCACTATTTAAATATGTTTTATTTTTAGTAAATGATCACTTGACTTAATTTATTTATCGTTTTATCGTCCAATTAAAGCTAATTGTATGTCAAAAAAAAGAAACAAATTTCAGGATTCTAAAAAAAATCAACTCTTAAAATTGTAGTATTATGATAACAAATAACAAATTAGTTCAAATGTTACCCGTACTTTAACAACAACGATTTAATCACAAAAGCAGTAAATTATAAAATGATATAGTTACTTCGATGGATTTTCGTTAGAGGTAATTAGCGTAAGATAATTTTTTCTTTCAAAAAATATATTCTTCGGTTTGGCTTTTTCTTTTTTTATAGTTAACTGGTTAAATTTCTTTTGACGTTCAACAATTTAATTTGCACTTGATTATTTGATCAATTCTTGAATAAATTTTTCGCCAACAAGATAGTAAAAAAATATAACCGTTTGAAATTAATTATTATTTCTGCCTTTGACATTAATATTGCTTGGCAATATTTAATTTTATCGATTTCTGTTTAAATTTCAAACGGAGAAATAATAATAATCAAACTAAATTTTAATTTGTCTTTTCTTTATTATTAAATAAAATAATTTCTTTCTTAAAAAAAATAAGTAATCATCCAAAAAAAATAAATAATAAAAATAAAATGATACACCTTTCAATATATATAAAATAAAGACTTTAATTTAATTCACACCCTTAAAGCTACACCAAAAAACCGTCCCTTAACAGTCTAACTGAATATACAGACCATGGCATAACCCCAAAAAGAATCATTTTAATATAAGTTCTCTGTATCAGAATCCTAAAATCTGTTTCTCTCTACGTAAAAAAAATATGTAAAGAAAATGTCCCTGTGGTTATTACAAGATTAAATAAAATAAATCATGTACAATGAATAAAAATTACTTTTAAAACTTTAAAAGAAACGTTAGAGTTTTAAAAAATAATGTTTTTATACACATTTTCGATAAAAAACAAATAATTTCTTAATACATATTAACAACATCACAATTTGAGTGTAAACATTTATTGACAACACAAACAGATTCTTCACAAGAATTCTCAGAGAGTATCTTTCTTTGATTGATATAGTTTTTTGTTAATGTATTCAAATCTAAAAATCAATTAATGGGAAAATTTTAATAAATTTTTAATTTCTCAAAATGTTTTTGGATAAAAATGCATTAAGTAATTTTTAAAATAAACATTAATTTTTAAAATATATTAAATTTAATAAGTTAAAATTGTTACTAAAAATATTAATAAAATTTATAGTTATAAAACTTTAATTAATTAGTACTTAAAATTAATATTTAAATTAAATTCATTAACATTAAATTAATTTCATTATATTCAAATAATAAATCAATAAACATATCAATCCCATCTGAGTAGGAGAGTCACAAATCTAAACAGCATACAAACAACAAACTTACAACATTCACAATTATCCCTCACAATACAAACGAATATTTTCTATGTAGAGAGAATGAGGATGTGAAGGTGACCATATGGTCAAAACAAACGATTTAAATATGAGAAAACAAAAAACGGAAAACCAAGAACATAAGAATTAAGATTGTAAATTTTGAAAAAATCGTATATGTGTACACGAAAAAATATTTTATACATTGATTCATAACTTCTTCAGCTTCATTTTTCAATAATTTATTTTTTTTAGAGAATTTATTTTTTTACGTTTAAAAATCCTTTTTAACTGATATTAGTTCGGGATTTATTTTTAATAAATATAATTGATTAATAAATTTTCATAAAAATAAAACAAAATATTATAAATATGAAACAAATCCAAATTAAATGTTGAGCAATAAAAGGAAAATTTGTTAGAAATATGAACAGAAGATTTGTAACAATTTATTTTAATAAATATAAAAAGTTAATTCCGTAATAATTAATTTATTAATTGAAAATTTCTCTTTTTCATATGTTTTTATCCAGATATTTCATATTTGGATAAGACGAATATTAATTGTTAACATATTTCGTTATTACACTTAAAAATCGATTGGAGCCGCGTTAATTTTTCTTCATGGAATCCATTTTTTTGTAGAATAGACTAACATCGCAGCATGGAGGGAGACGTTCTATCCCCTAAGTATCAAGTACTGTTAGAGAGGCTCTTGAGTTCCTAATAATAATAGAATTTAAGCATAAGAATGACACTAAACATAAATTAAAAACTGACATAAAAAACTTTGGTAAAGGTTGAAAGCAAAGATTTACTTCTGCACACTAAATATGTTTTCCTTAACCATAAAACATAAATAATAAATTAAATAAAAATATTTACATATAAACATATTTACATTATATATTTATAAATATCTTTTAAAGATTGAAAATTAAATTACATGTTTTGATAAGAATCAACGTTTGATATACTGAATATATATTGATGATATATTTTTATTTTTAAAAAACAAGCCGATGTAATACTACTTTAAAATTTTCATGAATTCTTACATCCAAATGTTGCTTTTACAGTTGAAAATAAACCGAATGAAGTCTTACTTTTTCTGGATATTTTGGTTGAAAGGAAATTCCTTAGTTACGAGACTGGGATTTATAGAAAGCAAACTTATACAGGTTTATATATTTCACGAGATAAATTTTGTCAACCGAAGAATAAAATAAACATAATTAGTGGCTTAATTTCGCGCTCTTGGTCGTTACCTTCCACTTTTCTTACATATTATATACCGAAATATTAATTCATTTTACCTTATTCTGAAGGATTTATAAGCTTTTAAAATGTATTGTTAAAAGCAACTAACAATGAATAAAAGTTTAAAATTATACCATGATCTCAGAAAATTCAAAATATTAAATCTATTACCGTATTTTCACGCATATAACCCACAGGTCGTGTGTAATTTTATCGACACCGCACGCCACTTGCAGGGTATAAAAGTGGGTAGTGTATACTAAAAATATTTTACATGAGAAAAACTAACATTTCATGATGATAATCAACGGGTAATGTGTGATTTTATCTACTCCGAATGGTCCTTGTGAGGAAAATCTTATGCGGGTTATATGCGTGAAAATATTGTAGACCTATAACACTGTGTTCTGATATTGTTTATGAATATAAATGTAATAGGTGTGATTACACATGTATTGAAGAGCAGCCCGTCATATCTGTAAACGAATTCAAGAACATGGTCGAAAAGAGAGTAAGAGCATTATTAAAGAACAATGGGAAAAATATCTATGATAAAATATATATGATATTATAAAAATATGATATTAATATTGATAATTTCAAGATTTTGTGTAAGCATTTTGATATTTATTGCGAGAGAATGTCTTAATAACATTGCTGATTAGGTCACGTCGCCCTAAAATCATTGATTGATCGACAGTGCTGAGAATTTTTGATTAGCGTGATTTCATGCAATTGATTAAGCAATCTTCATTTTTTTATTTATTTACAGGTGAATTAATTATAAATCATTGAAGCGAAGACGATGGTTGATCCGTCGAAATATATTATCTTGAAATATATTTTTAATGGAAATGTTGTTGTTATATACAAATAACTAAAAAAATTTGCTTTTTAAGTAATTTTTCAAAGATAGCATCAATTTGTCTTTCCTTGTAATTGAAAATAAATGTTCAATATAAATATTTGCTTCTCTTATTTTATGTCATTTATATTAAATCTATTATTTTTCTACTAAACGACTATATAATGATTTGTTCTTTGAAAATGAGGGATTTATATGAGAGACTTATAGAATGTGGTCATTGAAAAAGGTTATTTATTGGAATATGGAAGTCCGTAACCTTTTTGAGTTAAAGTATAGCCAAGTTTTGATTACTTTTACTTACTAGATAATATATTCATTCATTTCAAGTAATCAGTGATCTGGAAATGACGGTTAAACCCTCTAATTATATTAAGCATAAATGTATCTTAAAGTGGAGTTATTATTGTTGAATAGAAAATAATAATTATTTTTTAAATTCGTTCAAGTAAAATCATTAAAGTAAAAATATTTAGAGATGAATGATAAACCTCAGCTAATTATCAATTATAATTTATTATTATTAATTATAAATCTGATTTTTTCTCTATTCCAATACATGTATGATGATAAAATGTATATGGACAATTTACAAAATGAATTTTTTTTCAAAAAAATTAATTAAAAAATAACTAATTAAATTGAATATTTCTTTTCTATGAGAAATTGAAAGGAAGTGTCATAAATTTATGAAAAAAAATTTTTTCATTTTTATGTCCAAATTAATTAAAAAAGACATAAAATTTCAACATTCATTTCAAAAAACAGTTATTTAAAATAATTAAATAATGTCAAAAATTAAAAACAATTGTTCAGAAATAAAAAAAACTATTTTCTTATCAAAACAGTTTATAAAAAAAATTTTCAAAAATTTTCAAATAATTTATAATGCTAATAAAAATCTTTTATACAAATAAAATCCTTTTTTATGAATTTTAGACAGAGAAAATCACAATTTTCTGTTAACGTTTTTAAATTAAAAGAAAATAAAATGCTTTAAAGCAATGAAGAATGATTAAAAAGTAAATAAAGATGTAATTTTATTTTCCGATATTAAATTTTATATTTTTCAATCAACATATAAGAGTTTCTGTGACCTTGTTGAAACATCCTGTGAGGAATATTTCCAATTTGGTATGTCGAGTTTAGTATTTGGAAATGTGTTTCTCCCACCCAGATGGAAAATTGATATTTTGGATGATCACGGATATATTTTTATTCGGATATAATTTGCATTTTAAAGCAAAGCATAAGATATTTAAAAAACTTTAAAAATATTAAATCGTTTCAAATTTTAATATTAAAAATTTAAATAAAGTAAATAACTTTTAACTAAGTTTGAAATTAAATAAATGTTCTTTCTTTAAATAAAATCATTTTTTAAGTAATATAAGTAGATAAAATTATTACTAAAATTACAAAATTTCAACTTTAAAAATAAAATCTGAAAATAATGAAAAATTTGTTCGAATAATTGTTTATTAAAAAACATTAACTAAAAGTTATCAATTTAGAACGATGTCGAATGACGAGAGTTTTGCTGAGAGTTGTCCAAAAGACAATTCTGATTGTATTGAAAATAAAAGTTCGAAAACCCATGTTGGTGTTCTTAATACATCCCATTCATGAATATCGAATGTATTTTCGTCAATATCACAGGTTTTTTAAAAAGGATGATTCACAAGCACTTGTCGAGCACCTTCAATAGTAATCCAAACAATGTCCACTGTGCGCACTGGCTCATTGGAGTGAAGAAAACCCGGTGGTGTGTTCTTCTATTTCTGTCTATTCTTTCTGATGGTTACCAAGAATTAGCTGGAATAGACAGCGTTGATAATAAAGCCTTTATCCATAAAATTCATGAATATAACACCTTTTGATCCAAGAAAATGGAAAGCCTCAACCCTCGTTTATGTCTTATCTCCGTTCGCATTTAATTTATTTATTTATTTAATTGTTATTTTTTAGAAGAATTTTGATTTACTTTATAAGAGTATGTATTGTGAATTATTGCTAATAAGACAGTAAAACCGATTGATTAACATCACAATATCTGTAAATAAAATAAATGAAACTATGTTTAAAATTATTAACCAATAAAATTGAACTTTAATATTATGAGAATTCGAAAAATGTAAACAGTTTTTGAATATGTGAAAATTAAAAATATTTAAAATATCTAAAATCAGAATTTTTACTGAGACCAATTTTTAAAATTAAAAATATTTTTAAAGTAATTTTAAAATTGAACTTAAAACAAAGTATTGAGATTTTATTGATGTAATAATCAAGTCGCTTAAAAGTGAAATCTCGTAAAAAAGGATAAGGTGTATATATTTATAAATATATAAATTTCACAACTACAAACCATTCACCGTAAGTTATTAAAAGAATATCCAATTCAAATCTTGACATTATATTCCTTCAACTTGATATTATTAGGTTGTTCGATATGAAACGGGTCAAAATTAAAGTAAAATGTAAATCGATTTTTTTTAAATAATAACATTTTATTTTTAATCAAAATATCCCCCCATGTTGTCAACACACTGTTGCCATTTCAATGGTAACACATTTAACCTTTTAGTATAAAACACTGATTCACAAGAGTCAATGAATTCTTGAAAGGCCGTTTTCACAGCCCCAAAAGAAGTGAAATTTTTCCCCGACAAGAAGTTGTCCAAGCTTTGGAAAAAGTGGTAGTCCGTGGGTGCGAGATCCGGTGAATATGGTGGGTGGCGAAGAGTTTCGAGACCCAACTGCTG
>MQRK01223681.1:0-20580 GCA_001938485.1 Girardia tigrina | reverse complement strand
ATTGTCTAATTTGGTAAGTGTGTCTTGTTTTTCATTGGATAATTGATTAATTCTTTGTACTTTAGATTATAGAATTATTATTAACTGTCTACATTGATATTGTTAAATGTCAGCGACAGTATCAACCGATCGAACGGAAATAATCGATAGAATCAATTTGATCAATTCGGTGTTGAAATTGAGACATTTTCGACAAAATAAATCGAATCCGAAATCAAATCGATATTCGATGGAGAGATGAATGAAATTAAACGAATTCTATCGACCCGATTAAACCGTATCTATGAAGAAAGTCAATCGATACTTTATTTATTTTCTTTTTTTTGATTCAATAATGGGAGATTTCATAAGCAAAGAAGCTGTTAAAAAAATCTTGCTTATATTTCTTTTGTTGTGAATGTCGAAATGGTTCAGTTGAAAATGTAAATTCGCTTTGTTATATTATTTTTTTTCATTGTGAGAATAATGAAATTGGGGTCATTTGAAAAGAAAATAAATAAATAAAAGAACTAAGGAAAAGTATAATAAAGAAAAATGGCATGATAGCCAAAATCACAAAAAATTAATCAAAGTTGCCACAATGGCCGATGAGGTAGATCGGATTTTGTACTCTTTTATGAATTTTGTATTCGGCCTTTCTGATTGGCCAGTTATTAATAGTAATTATCGAGATATTATTATTAATTTTCGATATGATTTAATTCGATTTGTTTAAATCGATCTTTGAAAATTATTCGGCGCAAAAAATATAAAATTGTAGTTTGAGTCGCCATTTTTTGTAAAAACGTTTAATAAAAAATAAAGTTTGGCGCGGAGAATTTTTTTCTTTAATTCAAGGTTAAATTGATAAGAAATGGAGATCGTTGAAAATATGAATGGCGGCAAAGCGATAAAAGAAAGAAAAACAAAGATCGTTTACAAATACCGGATTCTGACGGTTTGTGTTTAATTGTGTCCAAAGACAAAATAACCGCCGGTGACGGTATGAAGAGCCACTCGATGAAAGGGAAAGTGGGGATTAGTACGAAAACGGCGACTCATATTTTCGAATTTTTTATTGCTAAAAGATGTTATATGATTCCGATTGAGTGAGTCAGGAGAAGGATCGCTACGGGATCTTTTCTAAAGAGAAATATCAGTGTTCCGGAGGGTTATAAATTTTGTCCCGTTAAACAAGAAACGTTCTTCAAAGATGATACCAATCACGATCCGCGATGGTCATATGAGCAGTTAGTTGCGGTTGAACTTAAGATCAGGCCGAAGCAACGGATTATATCAGAGAGAGATATTCGAGTAATGTCGGAAATGACAATCGCGATTTTGAAATTTCAGAAAAAAATTGGAGAGAAATTGTATTGGCTGACATCATTGATAGTGATTCGTAGAGATTGTGGCCTGGAGTTACTCAAGACGACGCTGGAACGGCGAGCCGCAGGGTGCTGGCGATCGAGATGAGCGAGTCAGGAGCGATGATGATGGCAGTAAGATTATGTTGAATTTGAGCTCCCCGCATCCCGCAGATCATTCCCCAATACCAACACACGGCGGCCATCAAACTGCGCCTGCTGTCGCGCCACTAATACTATATTATTATATATTTATTTGTATTAAAAGTGTTTTAGGAAGTTTGACCAGACAGTTATTCAGTATCCTCTAGTTTCCTAGGAAATAGAATTAACAGAGACAAACATTTGCAACTCGTAAAATAAAGTTATTATTCTGTTATAATAAAAGTTCGGTTTCATTTTGGACAAGCCTCGTATTTGACCGTATTAAGATCACCAACATGGCTTTTCGAACTTTTATTTTCAATACAATTAGAATTGTCTTTTGGACAACTCTCAGCAAAGCTTTCGTCATTCGACATCGTTCTAAATTGATAAATTTTAGTTAATGTTTTTTATTAAACAATTATTCGAACAAATTTTTCATTATTTTCAGATTTTATTTTTAAAGTTGAAATTTTGTAATTTTAGTAATAATTTTATCTACATATTAATTTTATTTAAAAAATTATTTTATTTAAAGAAAGAACATTTATTTAATTTAAAACTTAGTTAAAAGTTATTTACTTTATTTAAATTTTTAATATTAAAATTTGAAGCGATTTAATATTTTTAAAGTTTTTTAAATATCTTATGTTGTACTTTCAAATGTAATTTATACTCGAATAATTATTTATCGTGAACATCTAAAATATCAATTTTCCATCTGGGTGGGAGAAACACATTTCCAAATATAAATTGAACATACAAAATTCAACAAACCAATTTCAACATACTAAATTTAAAATATTCCTCACAGACCGAATACCATACAAATATTAAATCAAAGTAAAATATTTTTCTTCAGCAAGATAATTGAACGTTTTATACGTTTCTAGAAAAAAAATAAATGTATTTAATATACAATAATGTACTTTCAAATTTGTGTAAAAAAGGATGGTCACATTGAGCAAAGACATTTATTTTTACCAATGTTTATTGTCCATAGTCGTCCTATTAAGATATCTTGTGTTCTTAATAAGGATTAGCTTCCGAAAACAATAGTTTTCTTCAAATAAATGTTTACAGAAAATTTTGATATCAGAAATAATATTTGTCATATAGAACATATGCTGGTACAGAAGCAATGAATCGCAATCCTTGTGTAAAATTAGGTTTGTTGTTTGGCAATTCTGTGTAAAATTTAATCTGATAATCAAGAAAATATTATTTATTTAATTCTGGAATTTTCTGTTTTTCAAAACTAAATGTGGAGCATTAAAATACGTAAAAAAAACTAAGTCTTGACAATTTGCTTTTAAAACTTACAAATTTTTATTCTTTTATTATTATTTCTTTTTTATAAAATTTGATGGATGCCACCGATATCTCGGTCCTACAATAAATCGTTAATTAATGTTCTAATTTAATCGTTATTTAATTTAAATTAATAATATTGTTGAATAGATTGGTAAAATGAAATACTTAAAAGTAAATGAAATATATAATATCTAAATAATTTCCGAATTTTATTAAAGTATCCTAACTTAAAAAATAAATTTTTTAAATTTTACAACTCATAATTATGATTTTTTGCGTTTAATTTTCACACTTTTATTCTTTTACAACTTTAAAAAATTTCAAAATTTTTATTTATCACTTAAAAATATAGATTTATAAAAAAATTTTATATTATAAATAATAATAACATAGTTTATTGCAATATATTTCGATGGAATATTTTACATCATCATCCACTTCTGATCCTAGAAAAAAATATAGCATTTTTCATTTTAATCAATATTTTATGCTGCTCTTTATTATTAAAAATATAAATAAAATATTACCACAGATCATTTTAAATGGGACACGCAATTATTACCAACATATCCTTTTTGTATACAAACAAGAAAGAAAAATAAAATCGGTTTCAAAAATGATGGATCAGTATATTTTTGTAATGTTTATTTTTACATAATATGATCTACGATTTTGTGCTCCATTAAATAAATCACTATAATAGGGGAGAATTAATAATATTTAAATTTTAGGAATATTGAAGGGGCGCCACGTTTTTTTTCATTATTAATTATATTCAAAGTCTCCTTCTCCTTAACTAAAAGATAATTTCAATTCACCAATGTTTTTTTTAAGTTTGTCAAAGACTTGATTTTTTGTATTTTATGTTGAATGTTTGTGCCTTACTTTGGTTGACAATTGCTGATTTATTTGCCGCTTTTCATATTAATGATATAAAAATAATTTAAGTTAAAAAAATAAGAGAATTAAATTAAATAATTAAATGTAATTATCCCTGTTAGAAAAGCTGTTTGCAGCACAAACCTCATCAAAATTAGAGTCCATAAATAAAATTTGTTCTAATAAAAAAATGTTGCTTTTTTAAATTTTAGAATATTTAAACAAAGTTCTTTTTTAAGAGTTGTAATTTTTCAATTTTTTAAATTTAACCGTATTGCAAATATGTATATAGTAAATATATATAGAAATTTATATAGCGTGTTTTTAATGTGTATTTATTGTTTTTTGTAATTACGACTTATATTGACTTATATTACGAAATATATTGAAATTAAAATATCTATATTAAAATATAGCTACTATTCCTTACAATCCCCTTTCAATTATTGTAGATAACTCATCGAGTCAATTTCAATTATTTTTGTCGACAAAGCCGGTGTTGGTGTACCATTAAGACAGGTTAACCAAATGTCTCGCTCTGATTGGTCGACCAATTAGAGCAAGATTTGTCAATGATTTAAAATCACTTTCTTATGTTTTTATTTTACGAATTTTTAGTTCTACGAACTTATAATTTTGATTCGATTTTTTGTCCGTTACAAATTATTTTGCTGAGCGATTGTAATTTCTCGAACTATTTTTGAGTGAACGATTTTAAAGTTTATCGATTAAAATATGTTGAACGAATTTATTTATTTGAATTTTGAAAAGAAAATATTTTGATTGGATTAAGTTGTTTTGGTTGTTATCGTTTTTCGAAAGTTTTTTTTTGAAAGAAAAAAAATTTTCTAAATGATTATTTAAATAATTTAAAGCAATAACAACCAACTAAATTTAAAATGAGTCCAGCTCAAACAACGGAATGAAATTAAAATGCGTCATATCTCTGCTACCATCAATATTTTCATGTTGGTTTACATGAATTCTTTAAGAAAAGTTATATTAAAAAAACTTTCCATTTTGGTTAAGCTTGTTCTACAAAATCCTATATTTTAATTATCTTTTAAAACATTCCTTGATATCGGTAAGAAACTATATTAAAAAAGAATAAAAATTGATACAAGTATTAATAAATTTTGATAGATTAAAAAAACTATTTCAAGTATGATTTAATTTTAAAATATTTCAATTTAAAACCGAAATTGAAAAGAAATTATAATTAAAAATAAAAGTTAAATGATTAACATTAAAAAAAAATTTTCGAAACATGATTTCCATTGCATTCCTTTGACGGGAGAATGACAAGTTTGAAAACAGTCTTAGGAAAAGAGATGTAACAATTAATAAATATTGCAATTTAAAAATATTATCCCAAAAATTCTTTTTTTTATTCAAGGTTCGATATTTTAATGTATTTGAAACGAATTCCTCCTATAGTTTTAGGAATTTTTCCGTTTTCCTCATCTAAAATCACAGAATCATTAAATATATTTTTCTTTCAAATTTTAATAACTTTTATCATAAAAAATAGGTATATAAAAATATTTTTTTATCTCTAAGTTTGTGAATATTAATTTATATTTAAAAAATAATTTCATTTTTTTGATTTCTTTTGTATTTTATCAAATTTTGTTTTTTATTCTTTTCCCATTTTTTATTGATTTTATTACTTGTATTTTTCGATATTGTGTAGATATTTTTTAATTTTGATATAAATTTGGAATATTAAATAACACAAATTTTTATGTTTTGATTTGTTGAAACAAATATTAAACTTTTAAAATATTAAATTGTTTCAAATGTTAATATCAAAAATTTAAATAAACTAAATAACTAACTTGTTTTTAATTTTAAGTCAATAAATGTGTTTCTTTAAACAAAATCATTTTTAAAATAAAATTAATTTTTAAATAAAATTATTACCGAAATTATAAAAGTAGAATTTTTAAAAATAAAATCTGAAATGATTTAAAATGAAAATTCGTTCGAATAATTGTTTATTAACAAAAAATTTTCAATTAAGAACGATGTCAAATTCTGAAAACTTGGCTGAGAATTGTCTAAAAAGTAATTAAAATTGTAATGAAAATAAACGTTCGAAAACCCATGTTGCTGTTCTTAATATGCTTAGTTTTTCTTTTAAAAATGCTAAGTTTTTAAATGATGCTAAGTGCTTAAAGCCTAAATGATAAAAACCCAGATTTTAGTCCAGAGGCATAAAAAATAGATACATAGATAAAAAAAACAAAAAGATAAAGCACAATGAAAATTTAATTCTTTATTAGAAACGATATATTTCAATCAATGAGCAGTGCCCTGGAAGTTTTCATCGCCCTTCCAGGACATTTTTTCGATGATAGACACGTTTTTCGCTACAGGAGGAGTAGATGTGAGCTTCAAGCGTATAATAACCCCAAAAAAATACATAAATCAGCATGTCAATTTTCATTGTTTCATCGAATAATTACAAACCAAACTGTAAAAGCTTTTACTTTGAAGTCATCAAACAATAATTCTTGTTTAAAAACAAAAATTTGCAAAGTATTTCAATAAAAGAACTTCTATAAATAAATTACATGCCTAGGCGCCCGCAGGATTTTTTCCAAGGGGGGGCAAATAAAAATTTTCCTTAGGTAGAATTTTTCAATGGAGAGCAAATTTTAAAACTTGTACTGGGTAGAATTTTTTAAATATAGCAATTTATTTTCCTATTTATTTTCCTTCTCATCAATTTAGAAATCATAAAAAACATAAATCACAATTATAAACCACAGCTCACATAATAAACAACATTAAAATAAAATATTCAAATTTATATTTATTAGAAGACTCATTTTTTTACTAAAATGTTTTGTTTACAACCACATATTATTCCATGAAAAGAAATTGCAACCTTCTCTTTTCCAACGCAAACCGATTAAGAACATTTATATAATATTGTTCTTGAATTTCGTCTATTATATGACGATGGACACTCATCTTGCAAAGGCCATTCAGTCTATTCTCTACCATAGTTGGCCGTACCCAGGTTTAAAACATGTATAGAGTATTTAAGGACCTCTCTTTTGTACAATTAATATCTGGAAGTGTCAATGCCAGAGTAAGGGCCAAAGAAACAGAAGGATAAAATACTGACGAATGCTGTATTAAATCTAAGAAACTCAGATTTTGAATCTCATTTATTGGTTTATCGTTCCAATATGCAAACCAAAATGTAGCATCTTCTATGAAATTTAATTTCCTAGTTATATTTTCTTTTTTGTGTATATTTAATTTTTTATTCCAGGGGGGTGTTGCCCCCCTTCGGAGTGTCTATGATTACTTGTAACCTAGTACTTTTTTTAAAAAAAATACATATCTGATTTTTATAAGAATTTTTTGAAAAAAAGTGTTTTAAATTAGTATTATATTATTAAATTATTATTAACAAAGCATTTAAAAAAATATTGGCATCTTTGTAAAAACTTAGCAAAAATATATACCTGTTAAATAATTATGCTTAATAATTTTCACAAAATTAGATGTTATAATTTAAAATTTGTGATTTTTTTTGCTTATACATTTCATATTATATTATTTTTAGTAGATAAGAAGCGGGGGAAAATCCCAAATTCATTTAATTATCAAATTTCAACTAAAATGTTATAATTTTTTTCATAAAAATATCACAAAAAAATAGGAAATCTTTGAAAAAAAAATATCACTAAAATTATCAAATATTTGAATTAAACTTTTGATGGAAGTTGATAAAGTAATAAAAATATAATAATAAATAATTATTTTAATATTTATTTATTTAGGTGTAATTGAACAAAAGTAATATGTAAGAATAAATAATAATATAACAATATATTTTAATTATTAAAGGGGAATAATAAAAAGGAATAAATTTATAATAGTTAAAAGGAAATGAGAGAAATAAAGAAATTTTCTGGTAATTTTCTCACGAAATTTTGATGATTTTTTTTCAATTTTAATTTTTTAATTTAGAATTTTTGCTTTTGAATTGTTTGGATTGAATTTTGACTCATTTTTTATTACCTTGATCACGGACAGATCCAGTCTTTAAATTATGATTTTTTATTTATTTTATTTTATTATATTAAAATATTTAAAAGGGAAAAATCTATATTTTATCACTATAATATTAATTTAAAAATATTTGTAAATTAAAAAAAAACATATTTTATGAAGAATAATATAAGTCAATGAATTTAAATAATAATGAAAAGAAAAAAATAAATATTTTTCTGTTATCTAAATGATTATAAATATTAAATAATAATAAAATTTATTCCTATTTTTAAATATTAATGACAAAAAAAACAAAAAATAGTAAATTTAATGATAAAATAAAGAAAAATCGTAACATAATTTTATTTTACCAGAAAGCTGTTTATTTTTTGTAGAAATTTAATTAATAATAAAGAAATAATTTTTTAAATAAAAAAACTGAAACAATTTAATTTTCATCACTCGTGTAATGAATTTAATTTCATCCAATCTTACGCATCAAAGAATAATTAATCACTTTATGAGATTATGTGTATATATATAATATATATATATATATGTGTGTGTGTGTGTGTGTGTTCGAGCCGATGTGTTATTCTTAGACTCTCAGAATAAAAATTATCTCATAGTTTCTAGCCAAAATGCAATAATATGTCGAAGTGATGACGCTTACATAAACATTCCTCGGGCAAAATAATCTGATTTTTTTCAAAATCTGAGAAAATATGTAAAAATTACACAAAAAAACAGTAGCGATGACAACTGATAAATGAGTTCTTAGATGAAAATTATTAAAAAAGAAAACTTAAAGAAAAAATAGATTTTTATTTCTATAAAAAGACAATTCGATTATTCCCAATAAAATAAGAACCAAATATATAAATGGACTTTGCTGAGAAATTTAAAATTAGACTTTAAATTTTATATTCTTTTTATAACTATAGATTGTTTCTATTAAACAATCTGTTCTTTTTTTAAAATATTTATTCTTGTCCCCAGTGTTGTGATGGATTACCGGAATAATTACAAAATTAATTCTTTTTATAGCATTTGATCTCTCTGACGTTTCTCCTGATAACTATAACATTTTATCACCTCATTTTAAACCCTCAAATTTAACCGTCAACTAACCCTAACCCTAACCTTAACCCTACCCTAACATTGTAACACCTTACCCTAAACCTAACCCGATTTCTAGAACTTGGATTTCAAAGCTAGAAATTATATGTTGAAGTTACATTTCAGATAAATTTTCAATGAAATTTTGATTATTTATTTTTTTTTATTAATTCCGTGACGTGGTTACGGATAATTCTACGGCCTGTGGAACTGTTATGGCGATTTAAATTTTGATGTGTTAATGATACGATTCCAGTAATAAACTGAGATCGCTAGGAAAATTGTGATTTAGAAAACAGATTCTGTAATCATTTTCAAAAGTATAAAGAAGTTCAAAAAGTAATAAAAATTTTGTATAAAAAATTATCAAATTACAATAATCATGATCAAATTGGCATGTCTTCTAAAATATTTTAGTACTAGAAAAAGACCCGTCATATATAACGGCTGAGCTGAATTTTCGACTTTGAAAGTTTCTGTTTTAATTTTAAATCGTAATTATTATAATTTATTATTTAATGTTTAGAATTCTGTGTTGATTTAACAGTCTGTCAGTTAAATCGGTTCCCGGAGCCTTTCGGCAAAGGTGCTGTACAGACAGAACCGTCTCGATGCGAACTATGCAGAGTTATCTCAACTTTACGTGGATTCACTCACTGTTCCTCCATTATTTCGCATTTTGGGGCTGTCCATAAATGACATCACGCGATTTTAGCAGATTTCCAACACTCCTCCAACCTCGTCACACTTTGTGTTGATTTAACCATTTAAATACTTGTACGGTTTTCGATCGATTTCATCAGCTTCCGGGCATTGTACCAACATAATTGTATTGACGCGGCCTATCCACATTGACCACATACTGAAGTGGATTCACTCTGGTTCATCCGGAATTTCACATTGAAAAGCGTGACCGACAAACAAATAAACAAACAAACACACTTTTTAGACAAATATTATTTATATTGTTTCGAATTCTTTGTTGATTTAACAGTCAATCGTTGAAGTCGGCTACCGGTGCCTTTCAGCAAAGGCGATGTACAGACAGAACCGTCTCGATGTGGACTATGCAGTGTTATCTCAACTTTACGCGGATTCACTCACTTTTCCTCCACTTTTTCGCATTTTATCAGTATATATATGATCATAGTAAAATTTGAACTTGACCGACAAACCGTGAATCAGATGATAACAAAATTTTGCAAATTTAACCGAACTTGATTTTCGGAAATATAATTAGTAAATAATTGATAGAAATCGTCATTTATCAAATAGATTAGTATTTTCATAGAAACTTTCATGAAATTCTGTCTAGGAATCATCCAAATCGTCATTATTCAAAATCGGTGTTGATTTAACCGTTAATCTACTTGTACGGTTTTCGATCAATTTCATCGCTTTCTATGCGTATGTCGACCAAGGCGCTATACCGACAGAATTGTATTAATGCGGGCTATTTTTCTCATAAAAAAATCTTATAAAAATTATGAAATGTCCTTAATAGTGTATAAACTTTGTAGATGATCAATCAATATCAGTCACAGAGCTACATTCAAAACCCAACAGAAACTAAGGAAATTTAATTTGGAAGTTCAAAGTCTCCTTGAATATTTCCCCGACACTGCCAATTTTAGATGTAAGGAAAGAAGAAAATCTCTTGAAAAAGCTTCATTTGATGATCTTGGACATGAAGATTATAATAACAAATATTCATACTTAACTAGTCTAAAAAAAACTCTGATTCACACAAATTATATTTATGAAAAATTATCATTGATAAAAGAAAACTTAAATTCTTTAGAAAAGAAGCATTTAGAACGGCAAGTAAAACTAAGATAATTAAATTGTCTGACTCGCGACCATTCCGGTGGAATTTTGAAATTCTTATTAATATTAATACAATTTAGACTTACGTTCAGAGTTCAGGCTGGATCAAACTTGGATTAAATCTGACATTTAATTTAATCATTTTAATTAAAAGTACAAGCTGAATGGACTTAAAAAATAGACATTTTGCCAATGATTCCAGAAGCAAATGTAGGAGTAACTTGGAAGGTATTGTCTCAATTGATAAACGCGCAAGAACTGCATACTTTTGTTAACATTTATTGAAAGTATTTTTATGATTTGAATTACATAATGATTACGTAAACATTGCTTTGGTATATAAACGCGAGTATATCATTGTTAATTTAGTCTGATGATGACGGTTGATCCGTAGAAATTAATTTGGACTATATTTAGACGAACATTTTTTTGTTTTTTTAAAAATTCCTTATCGTCATTTTTTAAATATTTATGTTAACATAGTTATATAAATGTAATCGTTGTTTCCTTTCATAGTTGATCGTATTGTTTTCCTTTCTCCTTTTTTGCGAAATATTTTCTACAAATTCATTTACAATTACAATGAATGATAAAAAACTAATGTATTATTACCCGGATACATATAAACTCATATATTGATGTCATATAGCGAGTTATTTTCTGTTCAGACATATAAACAGTTTACAATATTATCTGAATATTTGATCTGGAGAATTGTTGAAAGAGAAGTGTTAGGAATTTTTTTAGAAAATATTTTTAAAAAAATTGAAATAATAGTTGAATTCAAAGTATCATTTTAAAATTAAAGAAAACAAATCAAGAACTAAATAAAGTTATGTTCACTATGATAACATTTTGTAAATTTAATTAAAGAGAATGAAATTATTTAATCGTCGGCAATTAAAAAAATGCAAAATGGATTATTAATACTATATTTATTTTTATTATACCGGTTTGAGATTTATGAAATAAATAGTTCCTCAAAATTAAAAAAAATAATGAATTAAATTAATAATAATAAATTAAATTAATTAATAAATTAAATTAATTAATTTAATTAATTAATTTGTTTAAATAAAATGTATTACACATTAGATAAATAAAACTTGAAAAACTGATGTCAGCATTTAATATTGATAACGTGGAAGATATTCCAAAAATATCTAACAAGAAGTATTTTTATTTTTAAGTAAATAATTCTCTAATTCCATTCTTTTTATTAGCTTACTTTCTATATATGTATATATGTCTCCATGGAATTTATAAACCTATTTTTAAAGGCTTTTTACTCAATTAATTTTCTTCAAACTTTGAACACTTACGGATTTTCGATCACAATAAATGATAATGTGAAAATTTGATCGAAAAACATTTTTATGGTTTCAGAATTAGAAAAAAAATCCAATCAGAGTTCACGAACAATATTAAATGAAAGAAAAATCTGCTTATAAATTATAAGTAGTTTATATTAATTTTTTATTGCTTTTTTTAAATTTTTTTTAAATAAAACTATGTTGGCAAAGTAGAGTTCTGTCTTCATAAAGAATGGATTTAAAAAATTTCATTTTTTGATTTACTAGTTTTTAAAATAATTCTTAAGAATGGTTAATATCTGTTAAGAAAGCTAAATAATCACTGTTAAGATTATCGTTAATCAATAAGACATCAAACAATCACAAACGACTTTTGAATTTAACAAAACGATATAAATATCCTAATAAATTTCAATTATTTATACTACAATAAATTCTTTAATTTTTTAATCATTTTTTTGTGTTGGTGTTGTGTTTTAAGACCTTCATTACAAAGGAGCAACAGTATTGCTCTGCTCGATCTCCACTTTGTCCCGAAGACCAGGAGGAGATAGTTATAGAATGGCAGTTGGAGTGTGAAGGTCAGGCATGTTGTGTTCGAGCAGGGCTCATTTTATTGAAGAAAGTAAATTTTCCCTCATCGAATATTTTTATATTTAATCGTTTATTGAAATTATTCTATCTGCAATTTTCTGTATCGAATACAGCAAATTCGTAATATAAAATTTAAAAATCAATCCAAAAATTCAATTGTAATTTTACATTAAAATAACATTTTGATAATAAATTTAAAAACTAGTAAATCAAAATAAAAAAATTTTATACCCATTCTTTATAGTGGAAGAACTCTACTTGGCCAAGAGAATTTTTTGTCATCTTTTGTAGAAGGTAAAATTACTATTACATTTACTTTTTGCTTAATATAAACTACTTATAATTTACAAGTAGATCTTTTTACACAAACATTGTTCAGGAACTCTGATTTGGCCATTTTTTTCATTGTGAGACCTTAAAAAGTTTTTCTTGGTAAAATTTTCACATTATTATTTATTGTCATTGAAAATGAGTAAATGTGCAAAAATTTATAGAAAATTGATTGAGTAAGAATGGAATAATCAAATATTCAAATCCTCGATCTTAAGATCGTTTGACGAAATCTAAGTAATCAAAAATGATTCGATATATTCGAATTAATAAGAAAAAACATTTCAATAATTTACAAAAAAATTGTTTGATGGTGAAGCATTTTAAGAATAAATTTAACCTTCCCGTATCCATGGTGGTAAAAATGACACCTTGTTAATCTGTACCGAATTTGCTTTAAATTATCTTATTAAATGTTATCATCTTAAATTAACGTAATTACAAAGAGACAGTGTTACATATATTTGTAATTACGTTAATTTGAGATGATAACACGTAATAAAATATTTTAAAGCAAATTTGGCACAGATTAACACGATGTCATTGTTACCACCATGGATACGAGAAGATTAATAATTAATGGCCTTTATTTTCATAAATAATAAAAATACAATTATTCGTTCTAGTAGATCTAAATCCTCGTATATGCAATTTTATTTGAGACTCAAATACAAATAAGTTCGAAAGAATTTTCAAGACGAACCCTTGGACGTTAAATCATGTTTTAAATTAAAGGAGTCAAGTTGTCTAATATTTTCTGTTTCATATTTACAAAAATAATACACAGAAATAACAAAGATTTTTTTTGAGAAATTAAAAAACACTGAATTTTAATTAAAGAGAAATTAAAGAAATTTTAACAATAAAAAAAAGAAGTAGCGAGGGTCTTTGATAGATGAAGATTGCAGATATCCCCAAAATTCGTTTGTTACAATTAAAATATCAAAGAAATGATAAAATCAAAAAAATTCTTTTAAAAATACAAATAAAATAATTGCTTTTATTTTCCCATTAACCATCTTTTCTATTAACCATCAAACAACAATTTGGTTCTATCAGAGAATTCCTGAATGAAATTTATCAAATATGAGTTATTTTGTCAATATTTACCAAGCAGGCTATTTATTGGGGAAATATTGTCGATTGTCCTGACTAAAACTATTTTTTATTATAATTATTACTTTATAGACTCAGAAATTCAGGTTTATCTTTAACTCAAATCTGTCTCCTATAACTTGCCGTTATTTATATATTATTATCATAAATTTTCATTTTAAGAAATAAGAACTCACATATCGGAATATAGGAAGACGAAAATCAGCTTAGATTTTTAAAAGATAATACCAGGTAATAATTTTACTAAAATTTGTGAATGTAAGTAAGGTATAAAAGGACTAAACGTGTCAGGTCTTAATAATAATATCAATTGACCAAAACAATAATATTCAAGTTTCATACTTAACTTCTCGACTAAATATTTGCCTCGTTTCACGACCCAATATTTTGATTTAAAAGAAGAGATAACTTTGCCATTTGACTATATTTTTAATGTGGATTATTTTGTAAAGACATTTGAAGATAATCATGTAATAATTCCCAATCAGAGATTGTATATCAAAGAAACTGACGAAATTTCAGCACCTACTAAAATTTGTGAAGACATTGATGATCAATGGTATGAATTAATGAAAATATTTCAAAGTTGTGGAAACAGTATTGGAACAAAGTTTTGGAAAATAATCACGAACGAACACGGTGTCAAATCGGCCACTGGTGTTCACGAAAGCGACAGTGATTTGCAATTACAGAGAATTGATATTTACGTTACTTCTGGAATTCATGGAAAGTGTGTGCCGATCAGCGTCGTGGTTGAATTGAACAGTACCACTCTCGATTACGCTCTGAATTCGAATTTCTTATTAAGAAATTCAATCAAAATAAAATGAATTTTCATTGCTATATGTGATGATGAAAATGAACAGGAAAATGTAACGAAAATTGTTCGTTGTTTAACTGAGCTCGGACATTAGCGGATATTCGAAAACGAGAAGTGATTAAAAAATTTTGTGTGTAATATATTTGGTGTGATTTAAGCGGTTCATTTACTTATTCTGATAACATTATAAATAAAAATAACAAATTTAATTAAATATGTGTGTGTTAAAAAACAATACAACGGATGGAGCTAAAAAAGAGAATAGTACTTGAACCACTTTTGTTATTGAAAATAAACTGGGTATTTTGGATCAAAAAATGTTTTTTGTGAGTAATAAAAAATAAGAAAAATTTTATGAATGATTTTTTTTAGATTAAAAATTGTACTTTGGAAATAAAATAAAAGATGTTAATTAGCAAAAAAAAGAATTTTGTTTAAAATAAACTGTGACCTCTTTCTTTGTGTTGTGATTTCATTTGACGACATTTGATATATATTCATTGTTTTATCGTTGTGTTTGTGGAAAAAAATCGAGTCGGATTACGAGCCTGAGAAACTCGATTATTTTGTCGATAAAGACTTGATATTTGGAGATAATGAGAAACAATATTTGACAATACAGAGAGGCAGAATGGCGAATAACTTGGCTTGTCCATTGTTCTATATTAACCCAATTATGCCGAGAATTATTGATGATTATGATGCCATGTTACATACACTCCTTTCTTGGTCAAGGTCAGCCGGCTACTGCGCATGCATGTCTGGTGACAGAGAAACAAAACATGTTCCGTATGTGTTCTGAACCTTCAGAGTACACACCTTATCAACGAAACATAGCTAAATGCAATGTCTTTACTTTTACAGTCATTTTTATTAACTGGGCACGAATGTTCCCGTTCGGCGTTAATGGGTTAAGAACATTTAAATAAGTCTCATTTGATTTTTTATTGCAATTACATTTAGAGTCATTACAACTCTCAGGTCTTTCATCGTTTGCCATCGTTCTAATTGGTTTTCTTATTTCTGTTTTTAATCATGATTATTCGAACAATTTTTCTAAGTTATTTTTTTAAAATATTTAACTTCTAAAAAAATATAAATTAAAAAATATTAATTTTTACCATTTTTCAATAAATCCAAAAATAATAAAAATGTCATCAAATTATTAAAAATGAATTTAATTTAAATTTTACTAAAAATTATTAAACTTAATTTTAATTGTGAAATTAAAAATATGAACTTATAAAATGATTATTTTAATTATGTTAGAATAGTCAATCATTTAAATTTAATAAAAAAATACCAATTTCCATCTGGGTGGGAGAATCACCATTCTAAATTCAACATACTTAAATCAACATACAGCATCTATGCATTTACACATTCAAACAATTTAAATTATTCCTCACATTCTGCTCAAACGTGTCTCAGCAAATCATCTAGGTACCGGCACAGGCGTTCAGGGTCATGGTCGGCACTCTACATGGGCATGGTGACGCTGAGGCCATACAGGCAGACATCAAGAAGATCCAGGCAGTTTTATTGTGAAAATTTTTATTAAATAAAGACAAAAACTTTCATTTTTATTATTAAAAATATTTTCTTCATTAAATTTGTTATTTCTACTTTTAATATTTTCATTTTTATAATTAAGAAAATTAATTAACCTGCAACGAATTGTCCTAGAACCAGTATAGCAAATAACTTGTTTTGAAGATAAATTGTCAAAAAACCTGTTTAAATAACAAATACGTTATTAAAAGAATTCCAATGGATAACTAAGTGATAATAAAACAATTATGCTTTTTGGAGGGATGTTTATTTATTAACCCCCCTATTATTAACCCTATATATATATATATATATATATATTTGTAATTCGATCATACTTCTGTAAACATTTCCCGACTCCAATATGCACTTTTTAATTGAATCTTGACAATATGTTTTCCGCATATCTCAAATTCTTTGGGACCATAAAAATGTTTGAAACAAACGATTTCAAAAAAATTAAAAAATTTTTAAGTTTATTGTTATTTATCAATATCCATATATATTTCAAATTTCAGTTTTATAAATATTCAGCTTAAAAAATGTAAATACTGACGTTTAACTAATAAACCTACGATAACCAGGAGTTGAAAAAATTGTCGGGAAAAAAATCGGGACTTTAAAAAAATATTTGAGATAGGCGATAATTTGAGATATACGATTTTGAAATATATGGAGTTGACTGTATATTGATAATACCTCAAATACTGAATTAATAAACTGATATTATTGAAATAAATATTTCTTAAAGCAATTGAATGGTACAAAACCATATAATTAAATACAATAGCATCTATACCACAGTACGCACGTCTCATCATGTTTACATTTTAAAAATTAATTGTAAAATTACTTCTGAGGAGTCGATTTTCGTTATGCTGATAAAATTTAAGCAATTTCAAAACGTAAAAATTAAAATTTTTAAATTTAATTTATAAATTAAAAATTTTGTATAACAATATTTTAACTCAATTTTAATTAATTGATACAAAATAGATACAAAATAAAATTGTTACATAAATAAGAAATCATATTTCTAAAAGTTTTTGAAAATTAAGTAAAATATTTAGACAATAAAACTCAGTACTCATAAATTGTATAGACAAAATAAATTTTACTTGATTGCATCTAGGCTACCTTCACATCGTCAAATCCGTATAAATAGTCATGTCTCATCTCCCGGTTACGGCGTCTGTAGTTAATCTAAATAAAAATTTTAATATCATATTTGTATTTATAGTTTAAATGTATAAAAGCAAAGGCGCTCTATTCTGAGATAACATTCTCCTCCTACCGAGTTGATAAAATAAATCCTATATGAATTTAATATTTTTGTAAGAATATCAAAATTTAAAAATATTATGTTTTTTTTGCGTTTGAAATTCTAATATTTTAAGTCTAGTTTTACTTTGTTTAACTTAAAATTTAATTTTATTTTAAATTATTCAAATGCTTTTTATGGACAATAAAGTTTATGTACATAATCATTAAATTATACATACAACTTTGTAGTTAAACAACTGATTTAACTATTAAAAGGACCATTACCGAAGAATTGTTAATAAAGCATCGTAAACCATGCTCAAACGTGCAAGGTGATTCATCCAATCATATTAAATTTTTAAAATAACATTTTTTGAGGCATATGATGTATTAGTTTTTTATCTATATAAATAATAAGTAATCATTATTTTTCATTACTTTGAAGGTGCCGAGAAAGTAAAATGTGTTTAGTTAAAGAATAAATTTAATAATTTTAAAAGCAACGCATTTCGAGATATTTTTTACTTAATCCTCAGGTCAATTTGGGTGCTATTTATGAGTACAAAGGGAAATAAATAAATTTAATTTAATAATGAAAATAAATAAAAATATATCGTGTGTTAATTACTTTATTAGTTACAGTTGTAAATTGTCATTTGAGAAAATGATGAGTTTTCTCTATCGTTTTGTACTTTACAAGGTAACGGATAAACATTAATCTCCTAGAAATCTTTAAATGCGATCCACTTAATTTCAACCTTCACATTATAAACAAAACAATCGGAAATTCCATCATAGCAAACCAACTGAAATGACTGACCGAAAGATTTTGTTAAAACACAATGTGTTGTCTCGAGTGAGTCTGGTAATATTTAGTTTTTTTGTTTTCTATACTTTTATTGGGTTGTTCGGAAAGTCATTTCATTTTTTTAATACTTGTTTTAAATGTATTTTTTATATTAATAATCATTGACTATATTATTTATTTTAGCAGTTGGTAATCAAGATTAGATTTGGAAAATTTCGGAATAATTAAAAACATTTATATTTGATTTTTGACCTATCAAAGATGGAAAGCAAGAATCAGCATTTATGGTATGTATATTTTTACATTTCGAGTTGATGTAATAATGTTAAGGTAAAAAAATGGGGTACAAGCAAGAAGAAAATTATGCGAAGTGTATGGAGAAGACGTGTTGACAGAATGCCAATGACAAAACTGATTTAAAAAATTTAGATCCGGAAATTTTGATGTTGAAGATTCTTTACGTTCCGGAAGGCCCATTGAGGCTGGCGAAGACATAATAAAGGCATTAATTGATTCAAACCAGCGAATAACAACTCGCGAAATTGCCCAGACATTACATTTATCTAATTCGACCGTCCATGATCATTTGAAGCGCCTATGTTTTAAATCAATACTCGACACATAGATTCCTCATTATCTTACCAAACGAAATTTATGCTGTCGTTTAGACATCTACGATATGCTTCTCAAACGTCAAGAAAATGATTCATTTTTGAAGCGCATCGTCACTGGAGATGAGAAATTGGTAGTCTACAATAATGTAAAACGCAAGAGATCTTGAAATAAAAAAGATCAACCTGCTCAAAGCACTTAGAAAGCTGACATTCATCAAAAAAAGGTGATGCTATCTGTTTGATGGGATTTCAAAGGAATCGTATTTTATGAGCTTCTTCCGGACAAAACTACGATCAATTCGGACGTCTACTGTGATCAGCTGGACAAATTAAATGAATCCCTTAAACACAAAAGGTCAGAATTGATCAATAGAAAATGTGTAGTGTTACACCGAGATAATGTTAGACCTCATAAAAGTTTGGTAACTCACCAAAAGTTTTTACAGCTTGGATGGAACATCATGCCACACACCATATTCTCCAGACCTCGCACCTTCTGATTATCATTTGTTCCGGTCTCTACAAAATTATTTAGATGGTAACACTTTTGGATCAAATGAAGATGTTAAAAATCACCTGGAAAAGTTTTTTTAGCAGCAAAGAACAAATAATTTATGAAGGTGGAATCATGTCACTGCCATAAAGATGGAAGGAGGTATTGGACCATAATGGTCATATGTCTTTCAATAAAATAATTATTCGTAATTATTAACAACATCACAATTTGAATGTAAACATTTATTGACAACACAAACAGATTCTTCACAACAATTTTCAGAGGTCATCTTTCTTTGATTGATATAGTTTTTGTTTAAGTATTCAAATCTAAACAAACAATGAATGGGAAAGTTTTTAATAATAATTTTTAATTTCTTAAATTTTATTGGATTAAAAGGCATTACGTAATTTTTTAAAAGAACATTTATTTTTAAAATGTATTAAATTTAATAAATTAAAATCGTTTACTAAAAATATTATTAAAATTCATGAGTATAAAACTTTAATTAATTAGTACTTAAAATTAATATCATTAGATTGAATAAATCAATCAATAAACATATCAATCCCATCTGAGTAGGAGAGTCACAAATCAAGACAGCATACAAACAATAAACTTACAACATTCCAAATTATCCCTCAGTCATAAAAAAATTGTCTTTTACTTTAATACAAAAAAACGAAATGACTTTCCGAATTACCCAATAATTATTTTCAAATAAATGCAGAAAATAACTAGTTTGATTTCAAAATAAAACACATAACAAAATTTATTTAATCTGTAATTGATTGTTTGACGTTAGCAGAATGTGTTTTTATACTGAATGTCACCAGCCTAAAACCGTGGTACAGTTAAGAAAATAAATCGTTTTCTCAGAATGATGTTCGGTAGGAAAAGTTTTTGGTAACAAATATATATATATATATAACGGATAACATGAAATAGTAGGACACCTACTATTTTAATAGTAGGTGGAAAAAAAATTGAAAAGGCGCCCAATATTGGTTTACACCTACTATTTGGTGCTTT